>APFE030353473.1:111016-159648 GCA_000404065.3 Pinus taeda
TATATATAACAACTTTATAACCGTTTATCAACCTAGAGTCATCTTAACTCCAAAAATATCTACCATCGAGAATAATTAAAACTCTAAAGGTGAAAGCATGTTTCTTGAGTGCAAAAATTTAGGAAATGTTTTCACGTTGATATATTTGATCTCTCTCCATACTTGATAGACCTCAAGTAAATATGGATCTAGGCTATATATTGTCGAGTCGTAAAAAGGGTCTTTTTCACCTCTAATTACCTCACATTAGTTTGTTAATCTAAGAACGTTTTGTTATTTCAAAGAGCGTCTCAGTCTGACACTTCATTTGCCAGAGTAATGCTAGTAGTATAGTGCTCAAAATACAAGAGTAAACGGATGCTCAAAACAAGATCTAATTACAGTAAAGCACCTTAAAGCTGAAATCATGCATTCAAGGAATTAGGCAATTTATCAGTCAAGGGTCCAGTAACAGTAACTCATCCCTCTGTAAATTGATGTAATTAAAGACAATCAAGGAACAGATTGTCGATCTGGGAGCTAGACAACAAATGCCAATGCCCACTATACTTTCAGATCGTTCTACACACCAAAGTAATGATAATGCAAATAATAAACAAATGGAATAGCAACTAGGTAATGTAATAGCAACTAGGAAATGGAACAACAGCTAGAAAATAGAACAACAACTAGAAAATGTAACAGAAATCAATTCTTATGAACACCTTACTCGCCAGAAATAAGTGCAGCAATCATATCCTACAGGAATTAGGTAGATATCTTTATTCTAAGGATAAATCGAATAGCACACGGAAATAGAACAACAACTGACTAGCAATGAAATATAGAACAACACTCTGAGAAAAATATAAGTGCATGATAAACCAATGCAAATAACACACACAACACGCCTTAAGAAAAGTAGTAATCTGATTTCGATACCTCCAATATCAATCTTAGTTGTCAGGAATAACAATTGCAATTCGTAATGGTACAATAATGTCAATTGAATCGCAATCGCAATCAAATGTAAACCATAGATGAATGCGGTGATATAAATGTTATAGCACAGTTACTCTATAGTTGAGCAACATTATTATTCTGTAAAGACCAGCAATATCCTATCAACAATTAAAGGAACAACAATGCGTTACAGAGTCGATATGACGTTTCTGTATCAGAAGATGATATTACTCAATCTAACTTAAATCAAATGTAACAGAGATGTAATGTAAAATAACAAAATATATCAGATTACCGGACAAAGCTGATAAGTAAAACCATGCACAAACCAAAAGTAATAGTACAGGAGCAAGTTTTCCACCAGGGCTGGGCCCTTAGCCTCCAAGGATACACCGCTTGAGATTATTCCAGGATCAAGGATGAAACAACAACCAGGTTTGTATTAATGCATTAAAAAGAATTACAACTGATCACTTCTCAACAAGACTCGATGATCAAAGTATGAATTCAAGAAAAGTTACATAGAAAGATGACCATCCCCCCAGGCTAATGAAGCTGCCCCTTTTTATAACAACTAAGGTGGAGATGTCTAGAATGCAAAAATAGTTGAAGCAGTGATCCCTCGAGATAAAAGGATCCTGAGGGATTCGCCAAACTGTTAACTCTCAGTTATCCATTTGCTTTCTTGCACTGAGACGAGATCTCCATTTCCTTTCCCTGGCTGATATGCTTTAATTTAGATTTCCTTGTTTGCATATGGTTCCCCGTCAAAAGGGACAATAGTTAACTTGGCCCTGTCTGTTTCCTTGGAACAACAGTATTTTGTTTTTCCCTTTTTCTACATGAAAGATGACAATTATTAGTATTTTCATATTGCACCTTAATCTTACAGATTTTGTCATAATTTCCTATTATCTACCTAGTTCATGATACAAAGATGTTACGAGTTCTAAAGAAAGGATGACAAAATGATCAACAAAAACATACCTTCTTTAGTACTCCACACACCCCCCTGCTTACCCTTTTTCATTCCCTCGTGAAAACATTGTAGTTGATGTGTAAGGCAGTGAGAGAGTAAGCTGGAGATGGTATTTCATTTGGTGGTCTATAGCCATGATGCCTAACTAGGTGCTCAAAAAAATGGTCGGTCTGACCCTCATGCATCTCGTACAGGCCTTGGTACCAAGGTGTAGGGTGCCAAATAATTGGACTCCGGAACCTATATCCTAACCAGATGGCCCTACTCTTAGGATAAATTCACCATAGAGGTGCAAGCGATCGACAACTAACTTAAAATTTTCATAATTAAATGGTTCCCTGAGTTCGATATTCGGATTACAGATCTGATATCAAAATTTAACCGCATCTATGGCAAGGTCTTTAATAGTGAGAAAGTATTCTATTCCCTGCCAATTGATTTTTGTATGAATGGGCCCTAATGCTTCAATCACGCCTAGAGTCCCCATGAGGTTCCTATGTTCCCTCCACAACTGCACTAGATTCCTAGGCTCAGCTCTTACCCATAAGTCTAATCCATTTTCTTATCTTTGGAAAGCATTATAGGCTTTAATCCACTTGATTTGATTAACCCCAAACAAAATAAATGCCTGCAGTTGGATATCCCCAACAAAAGGGCCGGGGTTCTGCTCTATCTCCTGATCTAACACAAGGTTATTTAAATAGAATTTTCACAATAATCTTTGAACCTTTACCCCGTAGTGTTTACAACAATTTATAAAATCATCAATGGTATTAATTTGTATAGGGGTGCCTACTCTGATAGCCTTTATTTTCAATTGCAAATATCGTTCCACTAAAAACAAGGCATAATTTTTAGCAGAGGCTTGATAACTATATCTAACCTATGAGTTACCTTTGCGATTTTTTCTTCTTCCTTTCGCCATCCTTCAAAGGCTTGGCTTTCGGATAAATTGACGTTCCTTAGCTGTTGCTGTAATTCTTCATACCTTTCTTGAGGAACCGTTCGTTCTGCGAGTTTTTCTACTGCTTGCTGAGCTTGCATCAAACCCTCTCGTAGGGTTACCATCCTCAGATCACTATCCCACATGGTAGTGGTGAGCGAGAGGTTCACTTGCATCTTCTTATTGCATCATCTTGTGTTTGTGATTCACATTCTTTTAGAGGGTTGTGCCTCTGTCTGCATTTCCTTGTCACAGGCCGATATATCATCTATTTGGACTTCAACATGGGTAACAGTTGAATGTTGTTCCTTTTGATTTTGAACAACAGATTGCCCCTCAACAAGGTTTGGAACAACAGACTGCTCTTCAACTCAATTTCGAACGGCAAACTACCCCTCCGCAATGTTTGGAACAATAGACTGCTTCTCGATAGGGTTCTGAACAACAAGATGGACTCGAATCCTCCGAACCCTTTTCCTGGGGGCTCTTACTAGAGTGGTTGCATGTCTTCCTCATGACGTCCTTTTTACCTTCTTCCTCATTTTCAAAATCCTGATCTGCTGTCGAAGTCGAACTATCACATTCAATAGTCTTTGTTGTTCTTTCCGTAATCTCTTAATTTCTTCTATTTCCTTAGAATGAACAACTGTCTTTTTACGCGGGCCTGGACTGTGATCTCGGTCAATTCCCTGGTTTTCTCCTTGGGGTGCTCCTTCGTTGCTCTGCTCGGGTTACTCAGGGGCAAGATCCCTAGCTGGTTCTGTTATTTCCTGGGTGACTTATTTTTCCACCTCCTCTTCTTCTTGAATTTCTTCTGATGTATTCTAGCTAGGAACCAATTGTTCCTCCTCTGTACGACTTTTCTCTCCTGTCATACTTTCATCATGAACAGGCTGACTCTCTTCTTCTACCTCTTCGTCATGTAATTCTTCAGGCACATTTTTATCCTGAGCAGAGTGTTCTTTTGGTTCTTCTTCAACATGGAGGTCTGGTGGGCTGAGAGGTTGGGCATATTCACCCATATTGGCCAAAATTTTGGCCAATTCATCTTCTTGCAATGGATTCTACAAGGGATTGTCTTCACGCTACTCTTTTTCCTCCTCCTACCTAGGTTGCTCAGTTTATTCCTCCATTTCTCCTTCCTCATTTCCTTGCATTCCCTTCTCATTTTCTTCTCGTTCTAATTGCAGGGGTTGCTTATCCCGTGAATCGTCTATCTCTACTCATTGGCTAGTATCCCCTTGGGCATTCTCCAACCTCCCTTTAATCTGTGCTAATCGGACTGATTTCCTATGTTTCAGTGGGCGTTTTGGTGTACTAGCGGCATGCTTACATTTTGGGGATGGCATAGTTAATCCCCCGTTTATCGTGGCAATTAGCTCTTCCCAGCTGCTCTGCTACTAGGTGAGGCTATGGCTAACTATTAACCATATCAATCCATGGTGACTTACAACTGATTCTACATGTTGTGCCTTTTTCATGCTTCGGGAAACATCATGAAGTAATGAATTTAAAAATGCAAGTAAGTTTACAAAGCATTTCTGCTTTAATACGACTAAAATTTTAAGGTGTCGTGGTCTTACTACGTCTTTCCTGCCTTCGCAGGTGATGTAGCTCTGAATGGTTTTCGCCAATTCTGCCCATGACTCTCCTAATGTTGTTGGTAGAACCCCCTTTCCTCTGACTGTCAGGTTCTGGCCTTCGTCCTCAAAGGTTTCTATGATCTTTTGCAGTCTCTCCTTCTTTAACGTCCACACAGGTCCAGCGGCGGGTAGTCCTGAGACCTCTGCAATTATATCATCGGTAACTGCTATGTGTCTCCCCCTTATTGTGGAGTGATCTTCTTGCAAGTTTTGCAAGAATTCTATTGCCACGGTCTCATTGGACTCCTGTAAATGATTGAGATAAGTTAACCATCCTGCTCTTGCCAGGATTTCCCGTGCAGCATCTGAGACTGTCAATACCTGTGGTTCTCTCTGAATTGATCTTCCTCCCATGCTCTTGGTTTCCCTGTAAAATATCAAAGATGGAAATGGAATAGCAAGCTGTTCAAACTGTTAGAACACAGAGAAACTAAGAAAATAGTAGGACTCGCTCAAATCCTAAAGAACTTTACTGATTGTCGTAGAGCATACTACAAAAGTGGCTTAGAAACAACAAGCCACACAAAATGAATAATAAAAAAATAATATACCGTTGAGCCCTGCTATTCCCAAGTACACAATTTCCCGAATAGTAGTCTGACATGTATACTGGCAAATGATGAGGTTAACCTCTGCCCCCGTAATGTGATAGGTCGTCTGCAACCGTCAAATAAGTGAGCGATGTGCCGATCTGCCCTAGGACAGAGTCATAAAGGAATAGCGTATGGCAACATGCCATGTTTACAAAAGTAGCAGGTTACCGAAATCGAGGTGTATAGGTGGATCGCTTAACAAGTAAGAGACTGTTGTGATATGATGCGAGGCTGGGAGGATAGGACAGCTGTCATGCACACAGGGTATAATGCGGTCGTTGTCAACTTTTCTGTCATGATTGGTGATAATAGATTTACATGCGTTTAATGGTTCGGGAAATAATATACATAACCTTATGTGATTTATTACAAAGGTATAAGAGACAGAAGGGTGTTGATGATTACCTATTGGTGTAGAAGTAATGTGACTTCAATACCATTAACAGAGATCTGCTATCGGCAGGTGTCCATAACCTTGGCAGAGTTGTTTGTTTCACCCCTGGAACCATTATCCTTTGTGTATGCTTAGGAAGTTCTGTGCGATGTCAAAATGTAGGCCATTATGATGGCTTGGTGACCAGTTAGCCATAATGCCATTCACTAGGAAGGAGTGAAAGGTGGGCAGGCCGGCTCGTGATGAGACCCCCTGTTTCAAGGGCTCTTTATTTTTTTTATGTACCTCTTGGACCATATCCATGGTGTGGTGACCATAGTGGGAATGCCACTTCACTTTCTTCCCTATGAGCATGGTAGGCTGGCTCTTGATGAGACCCCCTATCCTACATTTGACAACTTATATAAACAAGTCATAAAAACATCATTTTTCTCTTCTTTTTTCTTTCTTTTTTTGTAAAGTACTTTTCCAATTATACACAAAGGGTGGTTCAACACTCATTAAGAGCAGGAATGGTGGAAGAAGTCTTAACATCTCAATAGAAACATATGGACCCTTTGTTCTTATTCCTGAATAATAATCAAAGAAGATTATGAGAATTTAAAAGGAACCAACATGATAAAGATAACCAATCAAATCAGAATTAGTAGAATAACGATAGCAAAAATAATGGGTAAGTGTTTCCTTCCCTCTTTCCTCTTACCAATTCAAAGCAATTTCTTGTAAAAATAGCGATTTTATATAATTAACTGATTTCAGTATGTTGTCGTTCTGTATTCATTACATAAGTGCATAGCTGTGTTCCAAAAGAATTGAACTAGTAAGAATAGTAGGCATCCTTAAATTGGAACATCAAGGGAAACAAGCATAAGTAAAAGGAATACGAGGATGTTGTTATTTTAGAAAGGAAAAACAAAATAATACAATTGTTTTTCCTTTGAAAAAGGAACAACAAAAATCAAAAGTGTTGTTCCTTCATAAAAGGAACACAAATGCCATTCCTTTGGAAAATGAACAACAAAAATCAAAAGTGTTGTTCCTTTTGAAAAGGAACAGTGGAAAACACAAATGTCGTTCCTTTGGAAAATGAACAACAAAAATCAAAAGTGTTGTTCCTTTGGAAAAAGAACAACAGAAAACACAAATGTCGTTCCTTTGGAAAAGGAATAGCAGAAATCAAAAGTGTTGTTCCTTCAGAAAAGGAACAACAGAAAACACAAATTTCGTTCCTTTGGAAAAGGAACAACAGAAATCAAAAGTGTTGTTCCTTTGGAAAAGGAACAGCAGAGCACACAAATGTCGTTCCTTTGGAAAAGGAACAACAAAATGACAGTGACAAAGGAACGACTGGCCCAAAAGGTGTTGTTCCTTTGAAAAAGGAGCAGCAAAATGAAAATGCTATCCCTTTAGAAAAGGAACAACAGGAACAACCATAGCACACACGAATGTTGTTCGTTCCGAAAAAGGAACAACAAAGTGCTAATACACAAATATATACAGAAAATGATTCAACAAACAAGGAAATTATGTACAAAGTGTAAAAACAAGTGAATCACTTAATGAATCACAGGTGAGGAAGATTTCCCCTCCTCCTCCAAAATTTGCATGTCAGAGTCTTTACATAGTTATTGATAGAAGGATTCCCGGGTAAGTGGTTTACGATATAGTCGAACTCGGTGGCCATTTTCCTTGAATAATATCCAGATCCATCAATGGTGATTAGATTAAGGGTGCCATTATCATATACCTTCTGGATTTCATATGGCCCCAGCCAACGAGTCTGGAGTTTCTTGGGAAAATATTGAAACCTGGAATCGTACAAATGTGCCCAGTCTGCTTCGCGGAAGACTTTATTTTTAATGAGAGCATCATGTCATTTAGCTCGTTGTTGTTGGATTAATGCAGTGTTTTGGAGGGCGGAGAGCCTAACTTCATCTAACTCATTGATTTGCTGTAATTTATTAATCTGTGCCTCGTTTAGATCTAATCCAAATTCTTGTGCTATTCGTAGTATTTGGATTTTGAATTCTATAGGAAAGATGGTTTCCTTTCGAAACACCAATTGGTATGGCGAATAGCCAGTAGTGCTTCTCCATGTTGTTCTGTAAGCCCACAAGGCTTCTAGTAGTCTTGCAGCCCAATCACGCCTATGTGACGCGATGGTTTTTGTTACAATTACTTCTATTATTTTATTTCTGCTCTCTACTTGGCCATTTGCCTGTGGGTGATATGGAGAGGTAATTTTGTGTTGGATATGATAATTTTTTAGTGTTGCAGCAATCTTGTTACCAGCAAAATGTGGTCCACCATCTGTAATTATATCTCTTGGAAGGCCATAATGCACAAATATGTGGAACAAGAATTGTATGACAGAATCCTTGTAGCTCTCAGCAATGCCTCTACTTCAACCCATTTGGTGACATATTCTGTTGCCACCAAAATATATGTTTTCTGGTCCGAGGATGGGTTAATTGGTCCAATGAAATTGAGGGCCCATCTTTCGAATGGTTCAATGACTAGCTATGGGTTCAGGGGAATTTCATCAGACTGACCAGGGCGTCCTACTCTCTGGCAACTGTCACAGGCTTGGACGAACTTCTTTTCATCTTTGAAGATTGTGGGTCAATAATACCCTGTTTACAGGACCTTATGCCCAGCTCTGTGATTGGCGAAATGTCCACCACATGGTACGTCATGGCAGGCTTTTAAAATATCAAAAATCTCATCCTCGCAGACGCATCTCCTGATGTGCATATCTGCCCCTGTATGGAACAGGTAGCCCCCAATCCAAGAAAATCGAGCACTTCGCTGGACAATCTGTTTTTGTTCATTGGGGTTAGATGTTTTGGTAATTTACCTACTGTTAAGTAATTCGCAACATCAACATACCAGGGTGTTTTAACAGTGATAGGAAACAAATGCTCATCTGGAAATTGATCTTCAACTGCTGTTGTGTCCACTGGTTTTGGATTCGTGAGAGGAAGTCAGCTACGGGATTTTCTTTTCCAGGTCAGTCCTTGATTGTAATGTCAAATTCCTACAATAAAATTAGCCATTTAGTTATTCTGCCATTTGTGATCGATTTATTTGCTAAATATTTTATGGCAGAATGATCTGTATACAAGATAACAGGATATCCAGTAATGTAATGCCTAAACTTATTGACGACATGTATTATAGCTAGAAATTCTTTTTCAATAACAGTATAATTCAATTCAGCAGGAGATAAATTTTTGCTAATATAATAAATTGCATATGGCTTTTTTTCTTCTTCCTGCCCAAGGACTGTGCCAATAGCTGTATCTGAGGCATCTGATGAAATTTGAAATGGCAGGTCCAAATTTGGTCCTCGAAGGACTGGGGCTGTGGACACAAGCTTCTTTAGATCCTGAAAATCACGTTCACATTTTTCTGCCCAAAGAAAGTCAACATTACCTGTCAGTGCATATAGAGGAGCAGCAATATGTGAAAATTGTTCTATAAACCTTCTATAATAACAAGAAATTCCAAGAAAACTGCGTACCTCTGTTTGAGTGGTAGGAGTAGGAATTAGCAAAATTATTTGAATTTTAGCTGGGTCTACCTGTATGCCAACTACTGAGATATAATGGCCTAGGATAATTCCTTCAGTAATCATCATATAACATTTCTCATGGCTCAAACAAAGCCTAGTAGCAATACAACGCTGTAGGACTTTTTCCAATGTGTCCAATGCTAGGTCAAAATCATCTCCGTATGGTGTAAAGTCATCCATATATACTTCGAGTCCTTCATTTATTAAATCTAAAAAGATGCTGAGGATAGCTCTTTGAAATGTGGCAGGAGCATTGCATAAACCAAAAGGTAGGACTTTATATGCAAATGTTCCCCAAGGATAAGCAAAAGTGGTTTTGTCTTGGTCTTCAGGGGCAATCTGAATCTGATTGTATCCATTGAAGCCATCTAAGAAAGAAAAGAATTTCTTTCCTACCAAGGTGTCTAATACTTGGTCAATGAATGGCAAGGGAAAGTGGTCTTTTTGTGTCGCTTTATTTAGCTCTCTATAATCTACACAAATCCTCCACTTCTCATTTTTCTTTGGTACCACCACAAGTGGAGGGACCCATTTACTATCGGAGATAGGGTAGATGAAGTTGACATCTAAAATTTTTTGAAATTCAGCTTTTACCACATATTTTAGATGAGGATTAAGTCTCCTTTGAGGCTGGCGAACAGGTCTCGCATCTTTTTCTATGTAAATGTGGTGTGTACATAGCTGGGGATCAATTCCCTTCATATCAAGGTAGTCCCATGCAAATGCTTCTTTATATTTCCTTAATAGTTGGATGAGCTTCTTTTCCTGTTTAGAAGTCAGGTTGGCATTAATGTTTAAAGTCTTTCCTCACTCAATTTCTACAATTTTTATATTTGAAACAGAAGTAGTGGGTATTGTTTGATCATGTGTATCTTTAAGAGGATCTTCTTCTAATTCATTATCAAATGCTACTTCTATCATGTGACATTGTATGTGGGATCTAGTTTTAGCATGGCTAATAAAATTATTAATGGCATCATCTTCTGTTTGGTCTTTGAAATCAAGTGCCTCTTTTATAGTTAATGGAGATCTAATATTTTCAGGGAGGTATGATACAGGATGCTTGTTAGTTTTTATTATTGTGACACTTGGCTGCATTGGAGGGTATAAAGCTAAGTTCTTGATATTTGCCCCTCTAGTTATGGTCATATTGCCTTGTCGGTAGCCAATGTAAGCATCGGCAGTTGCAAGCCAAGGTCTGCCTAAAATCAATGGATGTCCATCAAGTCGGTTTTTGGGGTTTATTATCAGAAAGTCGGTCGGATACTCCCAGGGGTCAACAGACACCATGACATCATGTAGTGTGCCCTCTGGCCTAACCACAAATTGGTCAGCCAATTCTAATAAAGTAGAGGTGGGTTCTACAGATGTAATGCCTAGCTTTTGGTAAGTAGTAGTTGTTAAGATATTGATTGCAGCTCCTAGATCAACTAAGGCATTTGAGAAGGTTTGACCATAAATTTGTACGGTTATTATTGAGTTTCCTGGGTCTTCGTATTTAATAGGTGTTTCTTTTCCTGATAATAAGTCGGATAAAGTGCCAACTACTTGGGATCTTGGATTATTTGTTATATTCCTCCTTGGTTTCTTTATACATAATTCTTTAATAATTTTTGCATATATCGGGATGTTTTGAATGGCTTGGAGGAATGGAATTTTTATGTACAAGCTTTTTAATTCTCCCAGAATGTCAAAATCAGGATATTGTATGGGTCGAGGTATGATTAGTCGTTCTGGGAATGAGGGAGAGGATTCGATTGCTTGATTATGGATTTGTTGTCTGGTCACATCCTCTTCTTATGAAGGTTGTTCTATAGGTAACTGATTTTTACTTTGAACTGTTTTATCTCCCTCTGTTTCTACAATATGCCCCGATCTTAATTGAAGGTCATTACACTCCCTTAGATTGGTCCCTATTTCTGGTGTTTCAATTATTTGGATAGATTGGACTGGTCTATTATTCAGATTACGATTGGGTTGGGCTAAGAGTTGCGGTCTTAAGTTAGGCTAGGGTTTTTGTTGTAAGGCTGGCAGTGTAGGTTGAGGGAGTGGTATGGTTCCTACTGGTGGATTCATCGATCTTTGCCAATTTGTTTACCAGAATTGACTCTGTGAGGTAGAAGGGGTCCATTGTGCTGGATATACATTATTTTGCCAATATGGTGGGGTATAAGGAAAATTTGGCCAATTGGGTTGGCTTGGTTGATTTGGCCATGGAGATGATGAAGGGAATGACTATTGTGACCAATTCGGGAATGGAGGTTGATTTTGCCACATTGTATTATATTGTTGAGCATGATATTGTGGAGGCTGAAAAGAAGAAGCCGGATCTGAAAACATACCTGATTGTCGTGGCTGCCATTAACAGCGCTGATTAAGTAAATACATCGATTCTAGCTCTTCTTCCGCTTCCTTATATACTGCCTTCAATCTGGGAAGTGAGGGACAGCTTTCCATAGAATGATCTTTCGTACAAATTGCGCAAACTTGGACTGCATCTAATGGGCACTCCTTATGGCTGTGTTTCCTCTTGCATCGGGGACAGAATATTTCCAAATTTTGTTCTGCCTCCACTTGCTTTTTTTTGGCCTGCATAATATCAAATTGTGTTGTCAGTGTCCCTAATATATCAGCTTTGAAATTTTCTAATAAATTTCCAATTTCTGCACGTGTTACTCGTTCTGCCAAAATTCTATTATCTCTTACAAACCGATCATTTTTTGTCAATTTTAGTCTTGTGCTGCCTCTTGAGCTCCTGATACATAAATCAATAATGTCAGCAAAATTTTCGTGATAAATATCTCCTTTTCCCATAGTGTTTAATGTTTCAATCCATTGTTCCTTCATTCCCCTAATTAATGTTGTTTTTAACACATTATCAGGCAAAGGTAATGATGCATAAGGAGATCTTTGAAGATTATACTGGAACCGTTCAACATACTCCTCTAATGTTTCATTTGGTCTAGCTACCATCTGGAATATTTCGTCTTTTAATTCTCTAGACCTACAATAGTCCTGATATTTTTTTAGAAAAGACTCTTTCATTTGATCCTAGTTATTTATAACACTGCCACCTAATCCCATAAACCATCTTAAAGAAGCCCCTTTTAATGTAGAGGGAAATAATTTCAGTTTCTGCGGATCGGTGGTATAGTCATATCCTCTACACAGCACGTCAAATTCAAACAGGAATGCATCTGGATCCTCTGATGTAAGACCATGGAATGTAGGCATATGCTAAAGAGGAATTGCTTTCATAGGTGCATTAGCTACAGTATCCACAATGGGGTATTGCAGTGTAGAGGTTTGGGTGTTTGGCTGGTTTTGGGCCATTTGGTCAAATATATGCCAATAACCTTCTGGGATATCTAGGAGGGTATTCCTAGGTTGTCGAGGGGAAATGGATTTAACAGGAATGGCCTTGACAACACTTCCTTTATCTAGGATAATGGCAGTACCTAATGTCTGAGGGG
Source organism: Pinus taeda (assembly GCA_000404065.3). Taxonomy (NCBI): domain Eukaryota; kingdom Viridiplantae; phylum Streptophyta; class Pinopsida; order Pinales; family Pinaceae; genus Pinus; species Pinus taeda. The sequence goes on from APFE030353473.1 coordinate 123,558, forward strand.
ATTCAGGTTCTCTAGCTTTACTATAGATGATTTTTGCAGCACTTCCCTTATCTGGACTTCTTAATGGCTGAACTACCCCAAGAGGGAAACTTGGTTCTTCAATTTCTCCTGTCTCTCCTCCCCCTTCACAGAGGTTACTAAAATTCCCTTCTTGCAATGGTTCTAGGCTAGAATTTTCAATTTCTTGAAAATGTTTCTCTTCGGTTTGACTATGCACCTCAGCAAAGGCTACATATGGTGATCCTGTGGCCTGAAGGGAACTAGTAGGTTGTCTAGAAGCAACCTTTCTAGGTCCTACTGAAGGTTGAGATTATGCTTTTTTAACGATTTCATCTATAAAGGTAGATCGACCAAGGGTCACCAGCCCCTTAGCTTTGTCAGGCTTGGGTAGAAGTTTAGGATTCTTTTCTAGCTTTTTCTGCTTAGTCATGCACACAAATCAACTGCTAAGTTCTACCCAAACAAAACAGCACCATATCTGCAGGAAAGCGGGCAGGGGAGCAGGGCTATTACATACTCCACACGTAGGTTCTTACCTTCCATTTTTAAAACCCAATTCTTCCCTAGCAGGCTCTTACACTACTCTGAAAAGAGACAAATGGCTACACTCTTTCCCTGGCAACGGTGCCAAAATGTCGAGTCGTAAAAAGGGTTTTTTTCACCTCTAATTACCTCACATTAGTTTGTCAATCCAGGAACGTTTTGTTATTTCAAAGAGTGTCTCATTCTGAGGCTATCATTTGCCAGAGTAATGCTAGTAGTATAGTGCTCAAAATACAAGAGTAAACGGATGCTCAAAACAAGATCTAATTACAGTAAAACACCTTAAAGTTGAAATCATGCATTCAAGGAATTAGGCAATTTATCAGTCAAGGGTCCAGTAACAGTAACCCATCCCTCTGTAAACTGATTTAATTAAAGACAATCAAGGAATAGATCATCGATCTAGGAGCTAGACAACAAATGCCAATGCCCACTACAGTTTTAGATCGTTCTACACACCAAAGTAATGATAACGCAAATAATAAAGAAATGGAACAACAACCAGGTAATGTAACAACAACTAGGAAATGGAAAAGTAGCTAGAAAATAGAACAACAACTAGAAAATGTAACAGCAATCAATTCTTATGAACACCTTACTCGCTAGAAATAAGTGCAGCAACCGTATCCTATAAGAATTAGGTAGCAATCTTTATTCTAAGGATAAATCGGAGAGCACACAGAAATAGAATAGCAACTGATTAGCAATGAAATATAGAACAACACTCTGAGTGAAATATAAGTGCATGATAAACCAATACAAATAACACACACAACACGCCTTAAGAAAAGTAGTAATCTGATTTCGATACCACCAATATCAATCTTAGTTGTCAGGAATAACAATTGTAATTTTTAATGGAACAACAATGTCAATTGAATTGCAATCGCAATCAAATGTAAACCATAGATGAATGTGGTGATATAGATGTTACAACATAGTTACTCTGTAGTTGAACAGCAACAATATTCTGCACAGACCAGCAATATCGTATCAACAATTAAAGGAATAACAATGCGTTACAGAGTTGATATGATGTTTTTGTATCAGAAGATGATATTACTCAATCTAACATAAATCAAATGTAACAGAGCTGTAATGTAAAATAACAAAATATATCATATTACCAGACAAAGATGATAAGTAAAACCACGCACAAACCAAAAGTATAGTAGAGGAGCAAGTGTTCCACCAGAACCGGGCCCTTAGTCTCTAGGGATACACCGCTTGAGATTATTCCAGGATCAAGGATGAAACAAAAATCAGGTTTGTATTAATACATTAAACAGAATTACAACAGATCACTTCTCAGCGAGATTCGATGATCAAAGTCTCAATTCAAGAAAAGTTACATAGAAAGATGATCATCCCCCGGGCTAACGAAGCTACCCCTTTTTATAATAGCTAAGGTGGAGATGTCTAGAATGCAAAAATAGTTGAAGTAGTGATCCCTCAGGATCAAAAGATCATGAGGGATTCGCCAAACTGTTAACTCTCAGTTATCCATTTGCTTTCTTGCGCCGAGTCGAGATCTCCATTTCCTTTCCCTAGCTGATATGCTTTAATTTGGATCGCCTTGTTTGCATATGGTTCCCCGTCAAAGGGACAACAATTAACTTGGCCCTGTCTGTTTCCTTAAAACGACAGTCTTTTGCTTTTCCCTTTTTCTGCATGAAAGATGACAATTATTAGTATTTTCGTATTGCACCTTAATCTTACAGGTTTTGTCATTATTCCTATTATCTACCTAGTTCATGATACAAAGATGTTACGAGTTCTAAAGAAAGGATGACAAAATAATCAACAAAAACATATCTTCTTCAGTACTCCACATATAATATATATTATTATATATATATTCATTTTATTTTATTTTTGTCAATGAAACCATTTTATTTCAGTGATAATTCATGGCCCAAAGTAAAATTACAAAGGAGTCTTCACATCTTTAAATAGGATATATTACATAAGAATACCATTGGAAAAATCAAGGGTTGTCAAAACCTAGATCCTAAAAACCGCCAAGGTTAAATTGAATCTATGGCCTCAAATTTACTTGAACTACTGTAACATTATCTATTTGTTTAAGAATAAACAAAGTGGAATAATAACAACTAGATCTGGATATGATGTGTTGATTCAATATAACCCTTTTGTTTATTCAAAATGGTGGCACATATTAGTATGGAAGGGACAACGCCCCTTAAATGCAAGTTACTCCATTGGCTATTTTTGAAAAGAAAAATATTAACTTAGGATATTCTTGTTAAGCGAGGATGGGCAGGTCCTGCATTTTGTTTTCTTTATCAGATGAATGAGGATTCTATTGCTCATTTATTTATTCACTGTCCTTTTGTAATTTCCTTTTAGAAAGTGGTTTTCACTTATTTGAAGCTTGATGCATGGTGGAATAGAAACTTAGTTGAAAAGTGTCTCTAGAGTTGGAATCAAAGGTTTATTTCCTCTTCCCTTAGATTCATTTTGATCTTTTTATTGTAAGGAATTTGGCTAAGGCGAAATTGTTTTATGTTTGAAGATGTTATGTCTTTCTCTAAAGTTATTGTATAAAATGAAAGATCATCTTATCTTGGTCTGGCAAACTATTGAAAGGGAAGAAGATAAGTCTAATCTGAGACATGCAATTACTGAATGGTATAGTATGAAGTTTCTTTCATGGAGCTAATTAGAGGGATGTTTTTGGTGTAGGTATAGTCATTTTCTTCTCCTAGAATCTGATGATTACATGTAAACTAGGCATTTGTCGATGCACAAATTTTATAGCTAAACTCTCTGCTTTGTAGTGTGATATGAGGATTTATTTTTTGAAGAAGGTAAAAGTATTCGGATTTTATGGCGATTCAAAAGTCCTTGTGGGGTAGTTCAATGGAAGAATTGACTCGAGGGTCCTTCATTTATAATTGTGGCAAAGGAAAATCCACTAGTTGCAAAACCAATATGATGATATGCAAGTTCTTCATACATGCAGGTAAAATAATTTCATGAAAAATATGTTATCAAAGGAAGCTCTTCTATTAAATGGTCGGTTAGTTTCCATTTCGAAGGTGTCTAATGGTAATGTATTGTGGGTTTTGTCCTTTAATATGTTTGATTCTAATCAAATAGGATTTAGTTAAGTTTCAAGGTATATTTAAGGTCTAAGATATATCTGGGATTTTTAAGTTATCAAGTGTGGTTCTATATAGCAAAGGGATTGTACTTTTTGAATTTCTATGAAATATCAAAAGTATGTTTTTTTCTTTTAAAAATTTTTATTGGAAATATTGAGAGGGGGGTGAATCAATATTTCTTGTCAATTAGTATATTTTGAATTTTACAGAGCATTAATTGTTATCAACATCATATAAACATAAACATTCATCAAAACCATTCAACAATGTATAGCAATAGAGACAGTAAGCACATATTTTAGGCGAAAGCCCCTCCGGGACAAAAACCGCCAAACACTTCTTAATATGTCTCCAAAATATTTACATCAAATTTTCAGCTCCAAATAAAGGAAGATCCAACTTGTAGGATACTCAAATTCCCTATTTATTGGCTGCAACTTGGAGGAAGCCCCAATGCCCTAGTTTAAAGGCTCCAACCTGAAGGTGCTCCAACACCCTATACTAGTTGTAACTAGATGGACACTCCAATGCCCTGTGTAGACTCCAAACTGCCCTAGCACCACTCTTCCACCGTGAAGTTGTTAGAAAATTATATATTACAGAACAATGGAACACATAAAATATTGCAGAAACACAAGCATAGAAAATGCTTAAAACAAGAGAGACACATATATATGTGGTTTTTATATTATCCAACAAAATGAAAAGATGAAACTTACAACAAATCCATTGTAATTTCCTCTTCGATCTCACATAGTCTCATCTCTCTTTCTCGCTCATATATATATTATATATATATATATATTAATATAATAATATATAATAATATATATATATATATATACAGCCACAATACAATTCTCATCATATAAATCAAGGGGATACCCTCTAGGGGAAAAAAACCATAAAGTAAACATAACTTCTACCGTCAGAACATCTGCCTAATGAATGACTCAGATTGACTATGAAATTACAATATTCTACAAGGCAATTTTTCATCTGTTTTTAGCTTTGGGAGCCCTACCCCCGAAACCTGCCGAAGGAGCTCATGAAATCATCATTGTCCCCACCCCTCGTTAACATCAATTAAATAGACGGTGTTGTCACCGTGTTAGGAACTGAGGTCCAATGTGACGATACGTTTAAATAAAGAAGATAATCAAGCTCCACACCCCACATAATTGTTCTCACTCCAACCTAAAGGAGACTTCACTCTCCTGCCTTGCACCACCCTACCACCTTGATCAACAGATGGACCACAGTTCACAATTTCCAGACTCAATCCATCTATGCTCAATATCAATAGAAAAACTACAAATCAAGAATTTATCAATCAAATCTTTCTTTGTTCGATCTACATGCCAAAACTTAGTTGTCAATATCCATTATTATAAACAATCATGTATTCGCTATCAATGGCATTGGAGGACTGCCTCTGCCCTTGCTCTTGTGATGCCAATGTCACTTTTTAAATTGCCACAAGTATGTGTTTAAGCTATCTCAACTATTGCCACAAAAATCATGTAAGATCTTTTTGTTGTTTCAAACCTTAAATGCACAAGCCAACAATATTCAAGTGAACCACCAAACTATGAACTTAGTGCTTCTTTCATTTTTTAATCTGGATGAATAATGCTGAAAAAAACCCATAACAAGAATAATAAGCTTAAATGTTGTATAAAATCCCTGTTTCCAAGTGCATTCTATAGTTTGACAGAAAATGGTGTGTTCTACAAAATGATCACTGAACGCTGGAAATGGCTAATTAATGAACAAAATGAACCTTCCCCTTTTCCTTGATTCGAATCAATTGTAATGTGAAGTTGTGTACCTATGTCAAAGAGTTACACCCACAATTCAAATAAGTTAGGCAGCTCATCATATTTTGTTTGCATTTTTGCCATCAAAACTACAGACATATACATATATGTATATATGCGTCTCTGTCCGTTAGACAGTGGCTTCGAATGGTGTGGGAAAGCTTCTTCATTGAAGATGCAAGTGGTTATCAATAGACACTGTCCAAACTGGAATTCTCTACGCAACCCAGTCCACACCGAGCTTATCTCGATTGCAGGTTGCAAAGACCTGTCTACGTGGCTCACTGGGTCCCTCCATCTTCGTTCATGTCTCCATTTATAAACCCTCCGGATGTCGTGAATGAAATGTTTTAAAACTTCCGAACTGGATAGGTGTCATTTAAAGTTGATTTGATTATTTAAATTAATGCTCGCCTTGGTGGTCCATCCCTTCTCTTCCAGCGTGCCTGCCATCTTGAGCAAATTCAAATTATCCATTTTCCCCTCCAAATTTCTCATCTTCCATTCTGCCTGCCATCTTGAATAGATTCAAGTTATCCATTTTCGCCTCCAAATTTCTCATTCGTGAAGAAAGTCGTAATCAATGTTACATAATACGCACTGAATAAACCTACAATGCATGTTGTAATATCAGGCTCAGTGAAAACAGGGTCATAATATCAGACTCGGTGAAAACTAAGTGGCCGAAAGTGGTGAGCTAATTCACCAATTTTAAATTCAAAATTCATTGGAAAGACACTGGAATGGTTGAAGTCAAGGCGATATGTTCCCTGAGAGCAACTCCTTTATGGATACGCTTTCCTCTACAAAATTTCTATGTTTTTGCATCGAACACAGACATCTTTAAACGGTATTTAAATTTTTATGCCAATATATTACAATATTTTTTTACTCTGTTTTTTTAATTCTTTGGGCAATAGAATGCCCCAAGTTAATTTTCTATTAAAAAAAAGTTAGTACTGTGCGAAAATTCCCTAAAATTAAGTGCCCTCTTTGAAGCAATTGTAATTTTTTTTTTTTCATAGTGTGGTTTTTATTCTTTTGCAACCAAATGTCCCAATTAATTTTCCATTAAAAAAACAAATAGTTATGAGTGAAAATTCCCTGAAATAAAGTGTCTTTGCCCCCAGAGATTATGGTGCCTTGATTGTAATATATTTTTTTTACAGTGTAGCTTCTACAGAAACAGAATAAATGATTTTGTTTTAGCAGGGTTTAGATATGCCAAATGAAAACTGTGATATTTAGTGATATTTAGTGAAGATATGTTATTTTATATGGTAAATATATTTCTAGGACCCTGATTTTAGTAAAATTATTATTTTTGAGTGAGATATGAAAGTATGTTATTCTTATCATTTTCATACATTTTTGCTATTTTAGTTTGTTTTGGTGGTCAAGGCGAGTTGGTCACTTCTTACTAAGGAAAATAGTTTTTTGGTGATAAGTCATTAGTAATGTTATTTGATATTTGGTTTATTCTATTAGTATTAGTAACACTTTTTACTAAATAATAGATGAGTAATTAATTAATTTTGGATAGTGTTTATATTTTGTTGAAATGGATTAAAGTTTTAATTTAGAATTTTTTATTTGTGATCATGAAGTGTTTGATTTTGACTTAGTTTATTATGTGAAGTAGATTGGGATATTAAATTTGTTTTTTCATACTCTATTAAATTGGAAACTAGACTCATAGTAGAGTTGTTGCCTGTATGCAGTTTCTACCACAGTTATCTCAAAAGCAGCCAGACTTCCTCTCTAAAATATTTCCTGGAGTTGTAGCTCTCCAAAGCATATGGGATTCACCTCCTTACCATGGTATTTTTAAAACTTCAGAATAATAATGAATAAATTACTGTGAGGAGAATATAGCACATCAAATGAAAATATTTCTAATACAATCTCCAATCACATTTTCACCTGTTTAGTAAATTTAGATAAACATGTAAAGCACATTTAAATTTTTAAGTTTTAGCTTCTCTCTTTCAAAAGTGGCACCAAATAATTGGAATATAGCATACCCAGAAAGCGACTTGCAAATTTAGAAACACTCCTCATCACACTATTAAACTTGAGTTTTTAGATGAGAAATTCATGTGTTTTGGATTTTCAAAGATTTTTTAATTTCAAAGTTAAAAGAGGATGTGGTTACCGTGGATATTGAACTTTGAAATTCAAATTTCAGACTATTTTCAATATGTAAATTTTAAAAATGTTAATATGTAAATAAAAATAGGAAAATAGAAAATTATATAATCAACATGATAAGTTATTTCCATTTGATACTTATCTAGTATTTTGAGCACAAAACTCAATGACTTCTCCAATGGAACATATCATTTTTTTGCAAACTTATGAGAAACTAACTTGAGTTATATATCTTGTAGAGGTGTTCAAAATGGAAACAACTTCAAGCTCTTGAAGTGCAAGATCTACAACAAGAAATATTTTCTTCTTTTGATTTGGATTGGAGTATGATTGGAGGTAACAATGTGGCTTGGATCAAATCAAATAGATATAATGAGTTTGTTATTGTGGAGAGAAAAAACCTATTGTATCGAACAAGCTTTTGAAAAAGTTTGAGTAGAAAATCAAAAGAAGAAAAAACTGGAAATCAAAAATATAGAGTTGACTTGCCATTGGAATATATAATGTAAACATTTTTGTACTAATATTTTCTTGAAAAAAAATTTTTGACGTTAATATCTTGTTGTTTCTTGCAGGTTTTGGTGTTCATATGGGCCACAAGATTATCGAGATATTGATGCATTGTCTTATGATATATCAAAAGTGCCTGAAAAGGGGATAGGGAGTCGTCGAGGTCGTAAGCATCTAAGACGTGGTTGCACATGTCATTTTAGTGTTCACATATCTAAGAAAACACCAGAACGTGCCTTGATCACTTATGTTGAGATGAACCATATAGATATTATAGGTAAACCTTGCCATGGACAAGAGATTGATGATTTTGTAGGCACAAGAGCATACCATGCACCCCATGTTAGTAATGAACTACATCAATGGGTAGAAAGATGTTTGTTGTTGGGAATGTCAGCTGAATGTGTACATGAAAAACATCGTGAATTAGTGCATGATAAAGTAACATCATCTAGAGTTGAGTTTGATCGAAATGATTTTCTTACTCGTGACGACATTGGCAATATAGAGAGGAGATTGAAACATGCCCAATACATGTTTGATAATAATGATGCTCAAAGTGTGTGTATATTGTAAGCAGCAAATCTTGATATAGTATTTTAATATTCAGAGTTTGACAATGCCATAGATAATGAGGAACACACTCCATTCATTTTAGGCATTCAATGACCACTACAACTAGAATGGATGAGAAAATATGGTCATGATAGTATATTGGCAATGGATTCTACGTTTCAGACAAATTTCTTTAAGGTATATTTATATTGTTATATATTTTCTTATTATCATTTTCTGTTTATAATATAATCCAAGTATATAACTAATTTCTTATTTTACATTGCTATGTATATTCTTATCATCATTTGTTATTTATATGATAATCCAAGGATATACCTAATTTTTTATTTATTTTTATGCAATTTCAACTTTATACATTATTGGCATTTGATTCCCAACATAATGGTGTTCGAGTGGCATGGGTTCTCATGTGAAGATCTATGACTTCTAATATCACCAAGTGGATGGAGATGCTACTTCTTAAAGTTTGCATGGGTATGTTGCAGTGGAAGTTAAATGCATTCATGGTAGATGATGCAGCGTGAGATTGATGCAATCAGGTATAGAGATATGAGTGTGTTTTTTCTTCATTTCTCAAAATGACATGTTATATACATAATTGTAGACTCACTATATAAATATATATATTTAGCGTTGTATGACATTTATGTGTAATAGGGCGATATTTCAATGTGGTTAAAAAATCTTGTAATGAAGGTGAAAGATGATACTACAAGACGTGCCATGTTTAAGCATCTAGGTGACATTATGCATAGCCACAAAAATGCAAATTCTACACCTGAGGAGACCAACAAATTTGTAAATGACTTCCAAGAGGAAACCACCTTTGTTGACTACTTTCAAGCATGATGGTTGGATAGAATAGGTTTGATTTCTGTAGCTTTAATTTTCATATTTTTGGTATAATTGTATTAACTATTGACACACTTTATTTTGTGTTAATTAGAAATGTGGGCAAAATGTTGTCGCCACTTAAAGTATGCCAAACAAGAAACAAAATGGTGCTATTGAGTCCTACCATTCACATTTGAAACAAGTTATTTTGAAGTCAATACGAGTAGCTTCACATCGTCGAGTGGATTGCTTGGTGCATCAGTTGAGTTCAATGGTCCACATTTTTTATTGGTGGTGTCAATCTGCAAAGGAAAATGGTTTCCATAGATACTATAAGGTGGAGAAAATAGAAGCTCATTCATGGGTAAGGGCACAATCTATTCCAGATTGTAATGTGACACTGCACCACATAGATTCTTCAATAGCATGGGTGCAAAGCCAACATGATATAGATAAATCATATATGGTATTTCATTCAAGTTCAAGTTTTGCTATGTGTGATTGTGATTGGGCGAAAAATGGATATATTTGCAAACATGTCATCAAGGTTAGCATGATGAGGGAAAAAATAATGTTGGAACAAGAAAATATAGAAGCAAGAATCAATGCAACAACCCAAAACTAGGTGATTTGAGTATTTCATTGAATATGTAGATCAATAATAATAAACATAGTCATTGTGATCTAATACCATACAATGTTTTGTTCACAGATACGTGAAAATGATGACTTTGAAAGTGTGGATAACTTGGATGTTGATGTCATGGTAATAATTTAATAACTCTCTAAATTTTATATTTGTTATCACTCTTTTAATATTGTTCTCACTAGTTGTTTTTTTTTTCTTTGTAGGTAAATGATAATGTTAATGCTTCCATGGATTCTTATGTTGATTTCATGGTAATAATTTCATAACTTGGTTAATTTTATGTTTTTTATCACTCTTTTACTATTGTTATGACTATTTTTTATTTTTTTTGTAGGTAAATGATAATGCTAATTATGTTTTTTATCACTCTTTTATTGTTGTTATCACTATTTGTTTTTTTTCTTTGTAGGTAAATGATAGTGTTAATTATTCCATGGATTCTTCCACTAATGTTGATCCAAGTCACAAATGAGAAAAGATCTCACAAAATATTAGACATATTTTTTAGTCACTTATGCAATTACCTGGTGATGAGTCACATTTGCACTTCTTATAAAAACACATGGAAGATGTTGCAAGTGAATTCAAAACAGCATTGCATCAACCACATTAGGGTTGGACCATCCAACTACTACATCTTTCCAACAAGTGCAAGATGTATTTGGATATACACTTGGGCGTGAAAGAGATTTCTTGGAGAGGACAGTCACTGGTAAGTGCTCATATACATCATCTAGTTCTACACAATTTCCTCCTCCAACACAAGGTTCGAGGAGGAAAAAACATTTGCTAATGAGCTTGATAGAGTTGCTACAAGAGACAATAAAAGAAATACAAACATACGAAGGTGAGAATTATATATCTCAAATGTGAATGTTAGTTTCAAATGCTTTAATTTAGAACATGTATAATCTAAACTTGCAAAGAAATGCCAAGGAAGTTATTTATTATATGGTTGGTAATGTAGGATCTAATTTTTTTTTTAAATAGTTTCAAATGGAATAACTAAACTAAGAAGTTTGACTTATATACCAACATGTATCATGTTCATCTTTTTGGTAAACCAACATCTATCATGTTCATTTTGTTTTGTAAACATGATGTTTTTCCTTGCATTTGTATTTTCTTTCCTTGTTGCAACTCATTGTTTTAAGTGTAGTATGTGCACAAAGATATCATTAATTTACTTAGTATTTTAATTTCATTAATTTTCTTAGTGTTTTTATTTCTTTGCAGTGCCAGCATGGCAGAGATTAAAGCTATGGAAGATTGAGTGTTTTAACACCTTACTTTGCAATTTTGTTGGTTAAGTAATTATTTTGCTAACTGGTTAGATTGATTTAGAGTTTCGAGTTATATTCCACACAATCTCCATCTAGTGTAATCCAAAATTCAAAATAGACATGCTAGTTTGGAGATTCTCTTACAACTCTAAATTTGGCAAGAGAGAATTATCTTATCTCAAGATAGCTGGTGTGAATCTGGTGGGCCTTAAATCTAAATACAAACTCCTAAAATTTCTATTATATTAAAGTTAATTTGATTTTTGAATTATATGAATTAATTCATTCAAATGTTTTTTTGTTAGGCATTATTTTTGGATTTTCATTTCAATAAAAGTAAGGGAATATATGTTTAAATTTCATCATAGGTGTAATTTTTTATCATGATATTTGATAATATCAATTACTTTTATTTATTTATATTAAATTATAAGTATATCAGTATTATTTAAATTCCAAATTTAGCAATTTTATATGTCATCAAAGGATTTGTTAAAAGTAAAGATATTTAAGAACATGTTTTCTTTAAGTGTTGGTAACTTCAATTTAATTAACATTTTCGAGGATACTATAAGAGCTTGATTATCTTCGGCTATGGAAATATCACAATAGTGACAAGGTGGGAATACCATAATATAACTTAAGGGTTTAATGTATTGGGTCTTAAAGAAAATTGTGAACTAACTAGTCCTTAAAGCTTCACATTTTTTTTCTCTGACACGATTGTGGTTGCAACAACATTGAGTTATGTTTGTATAGAGTATACATTGTAATTAAACATATATATGATAATTAGTAATAAATTATTTATTATCAAATTTATATAATATATTATCATATTATAAGTTGAATGGGAAAATTATAATTGATGAATTTATGTATACTAGGATTGTATTTCTATTCATTGTTAAATTAAATAAGAATATTTTATCTAAAAATTGTGTGAATAATTTTTATTTCGCTAGAAACATTTTGATTAGAATGTTAACTTAGTTTGGTTTTATCTATTATAATAGTTTACAAAAATTAGTAAATGAAGTATTATAATGTTTAGAAGATATCTTATTTTGGATAAGAATTAGTACATCATCATTCCAGTCTTATATTAAAATAACTAAATAAAACTAATCATAATACCTAATTAATGAAATATAATATAAATTAAACTTTAATTTGTTACATTCATAGATTCTTGAAGGTATTTTTTCTCTTGTAAAGTTATTTAAAGTTCTCATTTTCTTAATAACAATTCAGTTTAAGATTTTATCTATACAAACTCATATCATGAGTGGGATTTCCCATATCATTGTGAAATTCCACACAAAATAATGTAGACAAAGTCTCATTATATACTTATTTATTTCAATGATTTTCCTTTCATATTCCTAATAATTGTTAATAATTTACCAAATATTTATTCTCGAAATGCCTATCCCCTAATTTTGTAATATCATTAAAAGTTGACATTTTTATTCCACTTCTTATAAGCTAGTTTCCAACATTTATGTGTTTCTTCTTGCATTGAGTATTATATTTATATAAGTATATCTATTTTTAGCCACCCTATATCCTAAAGATTCCATAGTACATTTTTGTTCTCAACAATAGGCTTAGTGTTTGTTAAGTTGGGATTTCAATATATTGAAATACTAATCCAAAACCTTGGTGTTTTAATTACAGCCCATTTTCTCTTAAAAATATTATTGGATACAATACTCAATGATTCTACTAACCCCTATTTAAGTTGATTACAATTTTGTTAAATTTTGAACCAATCATGTCATGTTAGTCACAATTGCCATAGAAAAATGTGATTATTAACAAAAAAGTCAAACTAAGTAAATTTCCTTTAAAGAAATATATTAAATAAAAAATTACTTGGAATAAATTTGGAAAATCATATATTTTTTAACACTCTACAAAGTATTCAATCAAAAATCTTTGATCTTAAAAAATCCATATCTTGTTCTCTATATGTCAAAAAAAAATGAGTCACTGAAATCTTACATCCTTGGAAAATATAATTTTAGTATAATTCTACATTTTACAATGAACTAGAAAATCATAAATACATAATATCATGATAATATTACTTCAACATTAATATTTTTTTCTTTTTACTTTAATAAAAATCACAATAATAACTCCATTGAGTGAAACATAAATTATTTCTGAAAACTATTGTTGCATTGTTGTTATTCAAAACAAATGAATTATTCATAGTTAAAACATATATCCCAACAAACAAACATATCAAATCTTAGAGAAATGCATGGAACACATCACAAATGAGTTCAAAACAACATTGACATTAACAACTTTAAGGTTCGGCCATTCGATTGGTCCATCTTTCTAACAAATCCAATATGGATTTAGACATACATTGGGGTATGAAAGGGATTTCATGGAGAGGATGGTCACTCATAAGCACTCATATACATCATCTAGCTCTGCACACTTTTCTCCCTAACACAGTGTTCTAGAAGGAAAAACACATTTGTTGATGAGATTGATAGAGCTGCTACTCGAGACAATGAAATAAATACAAACATGTGAAGGTGAGAAATATATACCTCAAACATGAAGGTTAAAATCATATATTTTATTTAAAACATGTTTCATCTAAACTTACAAATTAGTGCTAGAGAATTTAATAATTCTATGGTTGGTAATGGAGGATATAAAAAGCTTGTTAAATATTACTTCAAGTGAAGAAACTAAACTAAGAAGTTTGAATTATGTACCAACATCTATAATGTTCATTTTTTTTGTAAACTCCCCCATTGAAGAGAAGTTAAAAATGAACATGAAATTTGACATCCACAGGTTGTATGACTGTGCAGATAGGGAATTTCTCTCAATGATCCTATATAAAATTGGTTTTTTGCACAAGCACGTGAAGTGGATAATGTCTTCTTTAACATCAACGTCTATGGTTTTTCTCGTCAATGGGGTGCCAACTCATTTCTTCAAAATTTATAAGGGGCTCTGCCAAGGATGTGCACTATCTCTGCTTCTTTTCATTTTGATCATGGACGCCTTCAACAGGGGAGTTAAGGCAAGGTTTGAGGAAACATTGATACATGGATGAAAAATCTCCAGAGGATGAAAAATCTCTCATCTAATGCTTGTTTATGACATATTGTATGCTTGTGAAATAATACTCTCTGAGTGGGTCACTTTTCATAGGATCTTCATGGATTTCGGTAAATCTTCTGGGCTCTACATAAATAAAGACAAAGTTGAACTTATACATGTGGTGGTGGATGAACTATAAGTACTTGAAATAGCACCCCTGTTTGGAATAAAAATCCGATCTATGATAGATGGCTTTAAATACCTAGAATGTTTTCTAAATCTCATCAAGTACTTATTGAATGATTGGGAATGGCTTCTTTTTAAATTAAGAAAAAAAAACGCTATCTTGTTGGGACCAATGATGGTTGATATTTGGTGGAAGAGTTATTGTGATAAATATTGTGTTGACCAGCATCTCGATCTACTGGATGAATGCCTTTCATCTTCCCCAATTTTTCATTAACATGATAGACTCAATGGTGGCTAAGTTTGTTTGGTCTGGTTTTTGGTGCAGTAAAGAAGATCCATGTAATTGGGTTAAAGTCCATTGCCAAGTTGATTGTATGTGGAGGCTGGGGCATTATTGACACACGATCCTTTAACCTAGCCCTTTTCGTAGCAAATTTATGGAGACTATTTTGTGAGCAAGGGCTCTGATAGAGCATAGTGAAAGACAAATACTCTCTTCAATGCATACTCGAGGAATGGATTGTTGAGGGGGAATCTTTAGCTGGCTGACATTCCAAGATTGGGGTAGTATTAGAGTTGTCCTTCCATGGCTAAGCAATAACCTTTGATGGGTGGTTGGAAATGGACAAAGGATCCACATTGGTTCGACGCCATAAAGGGTTTCAATGGATGCAACACTCTTCCAATAGAAATAATCAATTCTCTCTCCTATGTGGCAATGAACACCCTTGTTGGCCCGTGGGAGAGATATAGACTTCTCTGTGTTGCTCAGAATTGACCACATGCATGGCAGATTGGTTTATAGGAGGAGATGACAGCTGAGTGGGAAGACTATCACAGTAGTCTATACATGGTCGATATTCACTTATCATTGAGTTTGGATAAGCTAATGTGGTGGAGGGGGGGGGGGGGGGGGGGGGGGGGGGGGCGCATTGGACAAAATCCCCGTCAAGGAGCCCTATGACCACATCACTTCAACCTCTCTCCCTTACCATTTCAGAAGCACCTTCTATTTGGAAAAAGGAACGCTCCCTTCGAAGTAAGATCCTCTCTTGGCTCGCCATCCATAATAAAGTCCTGATTTAGGACAATCTTCTCAAGAGAGTCTTTTCTGATGCTCGATGGTGCCCACTTTGTAGGTTGGATTCAAATAATGGCCCACACCTATTCCTGCGTTTTCATTTTTCCTCTAAAATGTGGGCGAAGGTATCAATTCGTTTTTGTTTGGTTTGGATTAGACTAATAATATATATATAATATATATTAATATGGGAAAAAAACTTAAATAATAACAAAATCAAATAAAGTTTGCTTATTATGTTTTTTAGCATTAATTATAATTAGTATTTAAAATTATTAATAACATTTTTATGATATTTTAAATATTTTTTTATTAACTAATATTTATTAATATATCTATTAATTAAAAAAAATATTGGTCATATAAAATCTTCTTATAAAACCAAGAAAATAAAATAGGTTAGTTTTTAAAAAAATCAGAATTTCGATCTGTGCAGCTCAAGGGAGTGAGTTCAATTAAATTATAAAGTGAAAACAAGAACAACCTCAATTTGTTTCCACGTGAAGGCATGTGCATATCCTTATGCCTCCAGCTTTGTGATTAGGGCAGAAGGACAATACAATTGTAATACACTTTAAGGGAAGGAGGCAATATTGAGAGAGTTTAAGGAAGCACCACTTTTTGGTCAAAATAATTTTGTAATCAATATTAACGTCCGTCAGTATAAACAGAGATAAAAAGATGGGTCCACACTTCCATGCCAGCAGGTTTATCGAACCTGCAATCGGGATAAGCGTGGCCATATTATTTCATTTATGCCTTTGGAGAAAACATTCAAAATGTAAGTGCGTTCACACCAAATGATTTGACCAAATCACCCATCTATTGAAAAGGTAAAACTTCGCTGGGCTATTTCAAAAACCAATCATTAAATTAATGACTACCCAAGCACACAACTCAGGATCCCTATCCTTTGAAGAAAATGGAAAATTTGATACCTCCACTGGATATTTCTTGTTCTTTGGGGGATTTAACTTTAGGACCACCATCCTTTGAAGACCCTATACTATAAACTATTTTTATCCCACTACATCTCGTATTCACGAACTAATGCCTCAAGACACAGCATTTGGCCAAAACGAGAATGGGAAGTTGATGAAAATTGTGCAAAGGTAAAAGGATAATGATGTCACTTGTAATAGTTGGTCAAGAACAATGTTGGGTGATTTAATTGTGAGTTAAATCATTGTCATTAATTTTCAACCCAAGGTTCATAGAACTAACGAGGTATACTTGTACTATATGAACTAGTTGGTTATGTAGCATAGTTAAAAGTAATTACCAAACAAGTTAAATCAATCTAATCCAAACCAAACCAAACATAAAGAAATTGAAATCACACTTGCAAAAAGGAAATCACACTTGCTTGAAATTGAATCACACTTGCATTATTGAAATCACACCACACTTGGATAACTGAAACTCACACCACACTCGCATAATTGAAATCACACTTGAATAAATGAAATCACACCACACTTGAATAAATGAAATCACACCACACTTACATAATTGAAATCACACTAAATGTAGGGTTATGGAGTTATAAAGTTACAGAATGAGGGTGAAATAATGGAAATGAAGGTGAAAGTGGATGACATTTTGGAGACCCAACATACCCCCCAACTGAAGATGTTGCATGTCCTCATAATCACACTTGCTGAAAGGAAAAGCACACTTACATAAAATGAAAACTCACTTGCTGAAAATAAATGAAATAAAACAACTACACTATGTTACCAATATGTACAAAGGTGTGCAAATTGTGGATGATGGGGGCCCTCCATTCCTTAGCAAGCATAGTGAAAAACTATCACATCTTGGAGATAAAAGTGGCAGTATATATTTCATAAAATAAAGTTACAAGATATTACAAGAATTCTCTCTCCTCACTTTATAAATCACATCTTTGATGGAACTTGGAACCTCTACCTAGCAACTAACACTAACACTAACACTTAACCACTAGCTACTAATGACTAATTAGTTAACAACCCTTTGTATGAAGGGTGCACTCCCATTTATACAAAAATTAAGTATAAATATTCAATAAATATATATCCTTAGATCTCTCCTAAATCCACATTTATCTCTTGTGGTTACAACCAATCTCCTAAAAATGTAAGATACAAATCCTCTCGAAACCCTTTCATCCATGGTTCTTCTCCTTTGGATGTGCATAGTTAATGATCCACATCTTCTACAATTATTCCACAAATCCTCATGATTTGGAATTTGAAATTGGAATTTCTGGTTGGATGGTCAAGTAGGACCCTTCTAGAATCTCCAAGTAGGCCTACAATATCACAAAACTCATAACACTTTTACATATATATGAAAACATGTTAATTTCCTAATATTTAATCATAAAATCGATTAAAATACTTAAAATCAATGAATTGAAAAATAATAATGATAAACCCATATGATTATGAAAATGGTTACTAAATGTAGGGTTATGGAGTTACAAATTTATAGAATGAGGTGAAATAATGGAAATGAAGGTGAAAGTGGATGACATTTTGGAGACCCAACATATCCCGCAACTGAAGATGTTGCATGTTGTCAAGCAACTATTGCATTGATTCACTTAATAATAGGTTTATCTTCTTGAAATGTTTTGCTTCTTTATGAGCTTTGGATTTCTATTGATTCTCTTTTAAATTTACATAATCATATCATTTTACAATTTTATAGTTTTTGCAAAGTGTACTTTGAAATACATTTGATTGTAACATATGTTTTTTATGGTTGGTTCTTGTGTGATAACCAAAATTTTATGAGTATTGGTTCTTGTGTCACAATACTTTTGTTATTTTTTATGGATGAAATACTTTAAAACATTGAAAAATTGTTTTTAAGTCTCATAGTGACTGTCAACCATTTGATGTGCTCATCAATTGATCATTGCAAAACATATAAACTTTTGGAATCAAAGTGATATAATAGTTGATTGGGGAAAATATGTTGGTTAGGATTAAATGAAATGTGGCATGTGACATGAAATGTGAATATGAATTGATATCCCTTCCCCCCAATTAAATGTGTTTTCAGGTTTTGGTAGATGATAAAGGGAATATAAATCAAGTCAGTTATTTTCCAAAATCATAATTTTAGTATTTAAGGAATTACATGATTAAAGATTAGAAAAAAACATACCTTCACTTACTTGAAAAGTGGACAAGCTATGTATACAGAAGAGTGTGGTTGTTGTTGCTGAATCATGGAATGTGAAGTAAAAGAATCTGATATGCTTCTTCTTTCCCTTGGTTGTATGAATTGAGGGTGAGATTAGAATCTTTATTTCCGTGGATGTTGAATTTCGAATTAAGTCTTGTTGCAAACTGTTGAAATCATGTAGTCTTAATTCGTTCCCACTTAGTGGCATAATTCTTATCTATGTGAATAGATGTGTTGATGTCGAACATAGAAAATAATCTGTTGGATTACTAGCCATTAATGAATGCTATTAACCAACACGAGACTACTCGCCATTGATGTCAATGAGAGTTAAGATGCCTAAGTACATCTTACTAGGTACGAATAGATATGTCGTAGTCAAGACACTTAGAAGATCCAACAAATAGGGGACATTGATGTATTCCCACTTTTTATTAGTGAGATATATTTCCATTAAGGCATGCAAGCCTCGAGGTACTTGAAAGATCTCTAGTATTGATCCTAGATGATGTGTCAGAGTCAATGGGTCAAGACTTGTTAGAAGGGAGGCCTTAATGAATCCTCCATCATCTAACGTGAGTATGAAATAATAATTTGAAGGAATATAGATGAAAGATTTTCATTCAAGAAAGGTTTATTTGACATAAAGGAAAAGGAAAATGGTTGAATCAAATTTGTAAGGGAGTTGAATGACTTTATTTTTGGGTTAAGGGTGAGTGAAAATGAGGCAGGATAATATGAAGATTGCAAAGGGAAATGAGTTTTTGGTAGTAGGGAGATGGAAATTTGTGGATCAAATGTAGGCTTAAATTGTGTAGCAATTGTAAAATTGGTATGTGTTTAGTAGAAATGGTGTAGTATATCTGATTTTACATTGAATGATCATGATCTTCTAAAAGAAACTTGGTCTTTAAAATGATACTTGTGCATATAGTTTCATCTTCCTTCATCATCCTGGAACCTGTAAAAACGTAGCAATTTTTCTGCAATAAAATGTAAGATTATCAAAAGAGAGAGGTGATTAGTCCATCTTCATTGATATATACAAAAAAATCCTAGAAGTAATATTAATAAAATAAATTCAAGAATGAAAAAACTAAATTCACTTTTACCTGATCAGTACCATGGATCACCTATTATTGTTTCAGTGGTGAATTCTTCAATATGTTTCTAACCAATTTTGAGGTTGAGACCTCTTCTCCACACACTTAATGATTCATCAATAGATTATAAGCCAAATTTTCATAAGCTATTGAATTGTGTCGATTTTTTAGCTACCAAAAATCTAGATCGTTGCATTGCCTTGCCACTTTTACAACTTGAAATTAGACTCAAATGGTGGTTTGTTAATTATCGTAGTTGGATTTTTCATATTTTCGAATTTTTAGGAAATTTTTAAGTTTGGAATTGCGTTTTTTCTTTTTCTCTAGTGCTCCACCTTGTCCATGATCTCTTGGATCAAGAAAATGCTCAAAATTCAAAATTATTGGATTAGATTGAAACTAGTTCCAAAGTGTAGATCTTGTGACTCTGAACCCAATGCAATTCATTTCACTAAAATACGACTTCAGGTGCTCCCAAAATTGTGTTATGTTCGTTTTAGGAAACAACTAAAAAAATGAATTTTAGGTTGTAGGAATTCCGAGTCAGCAGTCCATACACTGACTGGGTCATGACGTGGAAAGTTTGACTATTTATCATCATCCAATATATGGTTGACACTTGGCACTTTTTTATTGGTTTACACATGTTTTTTGTTTATTGGTCAACAATTTTGTGTGGTGGTAGGCCAACCAGCGAGTTCCATATGGACTAACCATTGGTTTCCACGTGGCCTCCTCGTAGTGGCGAATTTTGTTTTTAGGCTCGAACCACTCACCATGGAACCAAAACCACATCCACATATAAACCAACCAATATTCTTTACCAATCCACCTAAACATTTTTCTTGTTCAATAACCATTCTGAATTGTATTTAAATTGACCATATCCGCCATTTGGGTGAGGAAGCCAACGGCTAGGCCTTAGCTCAGCCCACAATCCCATGAACCATAATATGACTAATGCAAAAGCATAAAGGGTGTGGTGGAAGAATGGGGCTAGCCCCAGGTCACTTGGTCCTCCATATGACCACACCGACGGAAAAATTGGGGCTTAATGGAAGTTTTAACTGTCTTACAAATTCGATTGCAGATCAGGAATATAGGCTAGGTTTGCATGTAGTTTTCGTGTTCAGTGTGCACAAGATGGGTTTAGCTCAAATTGTAGGATTATTAACAACATGATTGGGCAAAAACTTGAAGCAGTGATCTTTTAGTCAATTTTTGGCCAAATGAGGTGCAAAAAGAGTCAAAACAGGGGTTTTCGACAGTGTTGGATCCATTGGAGACATTATTTTCTGTGTTTGAGATTTTTAAAAGCCTTTTATGATAATTTTAATATGAATTTAGATCTCTTATACAATTTTTATTGCAAAATTTTAAATCTAACTTGGTTCAATTTTCTTTTCTGATCTTCAAAGTCTGATCCAGGTGGATCTTCAAACACTATGGCATGGAAACACTGGAAAATAAAAGTGATCAAAATGATGTCGAACTAGGACTAGAGCGTATATCTCATCTTCCTGATGACGTAGGTGTGAGCGGTTCGTCAATCCGAGTCCGGATGATGAAGTTATCACGAAAAGAGTTGCCTTGGTTCCTTTAGAAAAATGAGGTTTTACTCATAAAATTGGGCTTTAAACCTTATAAGAAAAACTGCATTGGAAGAAGTGCCAAGAGGAAGACTTAAGGCGGGCCTTTAGAACCCCCGATCAGCGATCTCCGACTAATCGGAGGTCGGGGGCATGCTAGTTGCGATATCGACGCTATATAGGCTTGCAATCGGCGATGAACAAGACTTTAGAACAAGTGATTAGTGATCGCTGATATCGGTGATTGGAACGATCGATGATTGGCATTGGCATATGCCAATGTATTGGAAAAGGACCTCGGGCCATAGCGATTATGATATGAGATGCCATCTCAGCAGTCGGATCGGAAAACTGATCAATGGCCACGATTAAATCGGTGATTGGGACGATTGGCGTCAGCGATCGTCTATTCCGACTTGCGATATAACATGGACCCAATGGAATAATAGATCCGATTTGATAAAATTTGAGATTCAGGAATTCAAACTTTTCTGTGTATTCTCGTATATTTGTCGTTTCGGCCGAATCCGTTATGCAATGCGATAAATAATTAAGGCAGACCCAATAAGGTTTGTAGGGCCAATTTAAAATGTTTTGAAGCCTGGCTTTGAAGGAATTTTGTCGGATTTATCGGTTTTTAGAGTATTTTCTGTTTAAACATAAAGAAGGCTATTTTCAAGGTTTTGTTCCAATAACCAATGCTTCTATGCAAACAGCTTCCATTATAAACAAAACGACCCTGATTTTTATGCACCCTTGTCCCAAACATGTTATAAAACATGATGGATGACAGAGAGCCAGGGGAGAGCGTGGAAGGGCATTCGAGAGGAAGAAAAGGCTAGAGAAATCCTATGCTATAGAGAGCTTGCATACCAGAGGGAAAGAGAGAGCCCGAGAGCCTGTGATGAGTGCCAAAATCACCTCAATAAGGAGGTTGCACCCAATGGAGAGCCGCAGCAAGAGAGGACCAGATAGCCATAGGTAGCTAGAGAGTGCTGCATTCATTTAGAGAAGCTAGAAGGTAGCCAGCTTGCTAGCCAGAGTGTTGTAGATCTTGAGTGCCACAAAGCTTGATCGAGGTAGCACGAGAAGGTATTCAAAGCACTAGGAGGTCAGGCAAAGCTGCAGAGCTATAGTAATGTAGCCAGAGTGCTGTAAAACCCTAGATAGCCCGAGAGTTACATTACAGAGAATTCCAAAACAGTCTTATTTTTTAGCGATGTTGTGAGATTAATGGTTCATCATTGTGTCAGTTTCTGTTTTAGAGGCTCCGCTTCTTCATATGGCCATTCATAGTAAGGCCATGGTAGATTGGTAACAGGCTGTGCCTGCACATTGATAATGTGAACAACATATTCAACGTGGATTGTCTTATGAACATCCACTTCTTCATGTGCCCTTTGTGGTGTGAGGTATATGATTTATTCATCTATTTCTTCTTATTCCATTATGCTCCATAGATCCTTGATTGATATTGAGGCAGCATCTTATTTATTCCATGTTGTCATGATTCCTTGTTGATTTGATGTGGAATCTTCTATATGGTGTACTTGTTGTCATAAATCTTTATGTTATGCTTTGAGATCCCTTGTTGTATGTTGTTGGGATACTCTTGTTGTCATCATGCATGTGTTTTTCTTTGACATCCCTTTTGTGCCATGTTGGCGGGATGCACAACATGCTTGTTTTTGTGTCATACTGATAGGAGTATTTTGATTGAGAGTTCTAGTTGTGGAACGTCTCTTAGAGCCACTCCTACGTGAGGGAATGTTTCCTTGTATGATCGAGACATCATCTTTGTGTACATCATTTTTATTGACAGCACAAATGTAGTGGCCCACACCATCTTAAAACCCGGGCCCGAAGACGTAGTCCCTCCTAGACGAACTCTGTTATCAACGACTTTTGTTTTCATGTGCTGATGATTGTTATGTTCCTCTTCTTTACAGTTTGCAGCTGTATTTGTTAATGTTCGTTTAAAATGCAATTTTAACACATCATGAAAGTAAAAGGTCTTGGAAAGGTCCTTCTTCACACCCAGACCTGGATCAAGTGGTATTAGAGCAGGTGTTTACGTGTATGTGAATTGTGGTGTGAACAATGACAAAGGATGAAAGAGAAATGTATGAGACCATGCTTAACATTTCCAAGATGGTGGAAATTATGTATAAAACTCTACTGAAAGAAACTGAGGAAAAGGAGTGGTTACATCTTCAGTTGGAAGCCACAAAAGAAGCCATGGAGGAACTGAAGCAAAAAAAATATAATCTTCAAGCGAAGAATGATGAGTTGAAGATGCATCTACATGAAGAGAAGGAGAAGTAGAGTTTGCTACTGCAACTGGAAGCAAAGGATGAGGCCTTGGAAAAGCTGCAGCATAACCCATATGAGGTAAAAAGTAGTTACCCATATTCATGTATGTTTCCTAATGATGATTTCGTGTGTTTGAAAATCACACCACAGGAATTGGCTCCAAACTACTAAAGAGAATGGGGTATGAAGGAAAAGGCTTCGGCGTCAATGGTCAAGGCATTGTCAATCCCATCCAAGTAGAGGAATTACCGTGTCGAGCAGGACTTGGGTATGTCAGGAAAGAAGTTGGGGAATGCGCTGAGACAGTTAGTGAACCACTAACAACAAATGATGAGCCGCCCTCATTAGTTCTTTCCAAATCGAAAGAGAAGGTAAAAGATGTTGTTTTCCTTTCAGTTTCATCTTCTCATAGTATGATGTCTGTTGAAGATTCAGAGATCCCAACTATAGGGAAAAAGATGAGGCTCCTTACAAAGACAAGGCACGAGGAGAAAGATCTTGGTGCTAACAACCAAGGCATCACTCAACCTTTGGAGGGTGTGCATGAGCATCAATTTTCAGGCTCAAGGTACACCAAAGCAGAGTGCTCAAAGGTGTTAATATTTTACCGAGACTTCACTGAGGAAAGAGAATGATGGGAAAACATCCCCATCATCACATGGCAATTCCCATTGCAGGGAGAGAGTTGAGGCAAGCTCTCATCGCCATACTTACAGAAAAGATATCAAAGGAAGGTATAATCACTTTCGATCTTCGAATGTTCATTTTGATCATGTTGTTAATAATGAACGAATATTAAGGCATCGGAAAACATGCACCTTTTGTGGTTTACCTAACCATACCTTTTCTAAGTGTTGGAAAAGAATGGCAGCACTCATGAGGAGTGAAAGACCCTCTCGACGGCATCAAAAGAAACAAGTTAAGAAGATATGGAGGAAGAAAACATACTACAGTCATTGCGACATAAATGGCCATCAAATAGCCACTTGTTGGAAGCTCCATCTAGAGCAGCGCCCTAAAGACAAAGCATCAGTGCGTGAACCAGGTAAAGAAATTGTTCGACAAGAAAAACCACCTCAAGGAGGTGACCCATTTACATTGAATAGTGAAAAATGTTTTAGACATGTTGTAGTTTCATGGTCATTCTTTTGTAAATCATTTGTTGCATTTTAAAGTGTAAAAGTGATGATGTGTTTCCATCACTTGTTCAACAACAATGATGTCTAGTCATATTTTGAGTTGTATTTTGAGTTGCATGTTAAAACTATGAAAGTGATGTTATGCTTCCATCACATGATGCCACAATAGTGTTTGGCCTTATGTATGTAAATCATGTGTTGCAGTGATGATGTGTTTTCCATCACTTTTTCAAGCAACCATGATAGGTTGGCCTTGTTGTCATAACTGGAGTATTACATTGATCTTATTGTAAACTTGACCACCGAGTATGAGCTATAAACTCATGGCAAGTATAGGAGCTTTGGGTCTTTATTTGGTTCATGTCATTCAAAGCATGTAATTTGTAAAATAATGTAAAACAGCTTGCAGAAGTAGCAGGTGTCGGTTCGTCGCTTAAGGCTCCGAAGAACAAAGGTGAAGGAGATGGAAGTGATACCTTTTCAAGACATTTGTGATGAAGACAGGGTATAGAGAAAGATGCTGATTACTTTTTATCCAAAAGCTCCTCGGTGGGGAGGATTGATCCAGGTGGATCTTCAGACACCATGGCATGGAAACGCTCGAAAATCAAAGTGATAAAAATGATGTCGAACTAGAACCAGAGTGTAGATCTCATCTTCTTGATTGCGGAGGTGTGAATGGTTCCTTAATCCGAGTTCGGATGATGAAGTTATCGCGAAAAGAGTTTCCTTGGTTCCTTTAAAAAAATGAGGTTTTCCCATAAAATTGGACTTTAAGCCTTATAAGGCAAATCACATCGGAAGAAAGGCAAGGGGTAGAATTAAGGCGGGCCTTTAGAACCCCTGATCAGTGATCTCTGACTAATCAGAGGTTGGGGGCATGCTAGTTGCGATATCAGCGCTATATAGGCTTGCAATTGGCGTTGAACATGACTTTAGAACTGACTATTAGTGATCGCCGATATCGGCAATTGGAACGATTAAATTTCCATGTCAGTATATGCCAATGTATGGGCAAAGGACCCCGAGACGTAGAAATTGCAATATGTGATGCGATCTTAGCCATCGGATCGGAAAACCGACCAATGACCATGATTAAATTAGTGATCACAACGATTGGCGTTGGTGATCGGCAATCGTCTATTTCAACTTGCGATATAATGCGGACCTGACGGAATAATAGATATGATTTGATAAAATTTGAGATCCGGGAATTCAGACTTTTCAGTGTATTCCCGTATATTTTTGGTTTCAGCCAAATCCATTATACAATGCGATAAGCGATTAAAGCAGACTCGATAATGTTTGTAGGGCCGATTTAAATTGTTTTGAAGTCTCGCTTTAAAGGGATTTTGTCGAATTTTACCAGTTTTTAGAGTATTTTCTATTTAAACAGAAAGAAGGCTATTTTTAAGGTTTTGTTGCAACAGCTGATGCTTCTATGCAAACGGCTTCCATTATAAATAAAACGACCCCAATTTTTATGTAGCCTTGTCCTAAATGTGTTATAAAACATGATGGATGACAGAGAGCAAGGGGAGAGCACATAAGGGTGTTCTAGAGGAAGAAAAGGCTAGAGAAAGCCTATGCTATAGAGAGCCTACGTACCAGACGGGGAGAGAGAGCCTGATAGCCTGTGATGAGTGCCAAAATCACCTCAATAAGGAGGCTGCACTCGATGGAGAGCCGCAGTAAGAGAGGACTAGATAGCCAAAGGTAGCTAGACGGTGCTGTGTTCACTAAAAGAAGTTGGAAGGTAGCCAGCTTACTAGCTAGAGTGTTGCAGAGCTTGAGTGCCATAGAGCATGATCGAGGTAGCACGAGAAGGCAATCAAACCACCAAGAGGTCAGGAAAAGCCATAGAGCTGCAATAATGTAGCTAGAGTGCTACAAAACACCAGATAGCCTGAGAGTTACATTGTAGAGAAGTCCAGAACAGTCTTCTTTTTTAGCGATGATGTGAGATCAATGGTTTAACATTGTGACAATTTCTGTTTCAGAGGCTCCACTTCTTCATATGGCCATTCATAGTAAGGCCATGACAGATTGGTAGTGGGTTGTGCCTGCTCATTATAATGTGAACAACGTATTCACCATGGATTGTCTTATGAAAATCCACTCCTTCATCCAGTTCTTCATGTACCATTTGTGGTGTGAGGTATATGATTTATTCATGTATTTCTTCTTATTCCATTATGCTGCATAGATCCTTGATTGATATTGAGGTAGGATCTTATTTATTCCATGTTGTCATGATTCCTTGCTGATTTGATGCAGAATCTTCTATATGACGTACTTGTTGTCATAATTCTTTATGTTATGCTTTGAGATCCCTTATTGTATGTTGTTGGGATACTCTTATTATCGTCATGCATGTGTTTTTCTTTGACATCCTTTTTGTGCCATGTTGGCGGGATGCGCACCATGCTTTTTTTGTGTCATATTGATAGGAGCCTTTTGATTGAGAGTTCTAGTTGTGGAATGTCTCTTAGAGACACTCCTGTATGAGGGCATTTTTCCTTGTATGATCGAGACATCATCTCTGTGTACATCATCTTTATTGACAACACATAATGCAGCGGCTTATACCATCTTGACACTAGGGCCCAGAGACGTAGTCCCTCCTGGATGAACTCCCTTATCAACGACTTTTGTTTTCATGTGTTGATGATTGTTATGTTCCTCTTCTTTATAATATGTAGTTTTATTTGTTAATGTTATTTTAAAATGAAATTTTAACACATCATGAAAGTAAAAGGTCTTGGAAAGGTCCTTCTTCACACCCAGACTTGGATCAAGGTCGTAGAGAGTGCAATAAGAGAGCATACTAAAAAATATTGAAACTCTTTATTAATTTGTCATGTGAAATTAAAAAGAGAAATTGAAATGATTTGATCTCTAAATTTCAAATTGTGGCTCTCAAAACTCATTTGTCTCCTTCTTCTCAAGTATTCCTTATCTTTCTACATCTTCCTACAAATGATTAGTGAGTTGGGTGGCTCTTACTGCACCACGAATAAATAATATTGTAAATAAAATGAAATCTAACTTAACAACCTTAATAAAAACACATCACTAAACTTGACTTTTATTCATTGATTCTACTCTACTCTAATGGAAATAGAAAAATTGTCTCAAGTGTATGCACATTTCCAATGTAACCATGTGCATAATAGGAGTAAAAATATATTCATGCTTAGTTCTCAAAAATATGCATTAAATTACATCAAAGCATGAAATACTAGTTGTTTTGATGATACAATCAAGGAGTAAGGAAGAATGGAAGAGTGATGTGACTTGATCCTTGATTGGAACCCTCTTTCAATAAGGCCATGACATTCCTGATTCCTTTCTTGGTTTAGATCACATTAAATATCCTCCTTTATCATGCATTCCTCAATCTTAAATTTCTACCAGTTGCTTCCAATCAGATGTATTGCATTATTGTTTAATCCCTTCAATAGATTGGCAAGAGGAATCAAAAGAGACTTGAAGATCCTCTTGTGGAGGAGGAGAGATAGACAAGTTTCTGCATGCAGTTAAAATAAACTCTTCCTGAGAGGTATATATCCCAACTATTTATAATATTCATGAAAGTTCTTTGAAGAACATTCTTCAAACTATTAATTGCTTATGAATTACTCCAACTAGTTGATAATTCCTGTCATGCACACAAATTAGTACAAAGTACTGAAAAATTATTGAAATCTTATATGAATTCAAAATTATTTTAATATGATTTTAACCATGCATTTAAAAATGAATGTAACTATCATGAGTTGTCTAAATTTTCAAAATAAACACCTATGTATACCTCCCCGACAACGGTGCCAAAATGTTGGGTGATTTAATTGTGAGTTAAATGTATGTCATTAATTGTCAACCTGGGGTTCGTAGAACTGATGAGGTATACATGTACTATATCTAATAGACGGTTATTTATTAGAATAGATTAATCTAATGTAGTTAAAACTAATTACCAAACAAGTTAAATCAATCTATTCCAAACCAAACCAAACATAAAGAAATTGAAATCACACTTCCAGAATTGAAATCACACCACACTTGCATAATTGGAATCACACACAATTGCTGAAATGAAATCACACCACACTTTCTGAAAGGAAAATCACACTTGCATAAAATGAAAAAACACTTGCTGAAAATAAATGAAATAAAACAACTATGATGTGTTACGAATATGTACAAAGATATGAAAATTGTGGTTGATGTGGGCCCTCCATTCCTCAACAAGCACTTTGAACAACTATCACATCTTGGAGATCAAAGTGGCAATATTTATTTCATAAATGAAGTTACAAGATATTACAAGAATTCTCTCTCCTCACTTTACAAATCACATCTTGGATGGAACTTGGAACCTCCAACTAGAAACTAACATTAACACTAACACTTAACCACTAGCTACTAATGACTAATTAGTTAACAACCCTTTGTATGAAGGGTCCACTCCTATTTATACAAAAATTAAGGATAACTATTCAATAAATATAGATCGTTAGATCTCTCTAAATCCACATTTATCTCTTGTGGTTACAACCGATCTCCTAAAAATGTAAGATACAAATCCTCTCAAAATCCTCTCATCCATGATTCTTCTCCTTTGGATGTGCATAGTCAATGATCCTCATCTTCTAAAATTATTCCACAAATCCTCATGAGTTGGAATTTGAAATTCGAATTTGTGGTTGGATGGCCGGGTAGGACCCTTCTAGAATCTCCAAGTAGGCCTATAATATCACAAAACTCATAATAATTTTAGATATATATGAAAACATGTTAATTTCCTAATATTTAATCACAAATTCACTTAAAATAATTAAAATCAATGAATTGAAAAAATATTAATGATAAAACCATATGATTGTGAAAATGGTTACTAAATGTAGGGTTATATGATTGTCGCATGTGAACTGCATTAAAAGTTTGACATCGAAACGTGAAAAAATTGCATCCATGAAATACACTTAATTTGACCAAGCATTGTACTGCATGCATGATATAAATGTTTCCTTGACCAAATCCATTTGCTTTCTCACATAATCAAAATCTTCTTTAACAAGATTTAATCATTCAATTGTAATGAGCATATGAGTATAAAAATTTGATCATTTTATGCACATACATATACTCAGCGTTGTCGTTAATCAAATTAAAAGCATGCTTCATCATGCAGAAGAATAACAATGAACACCTTTTCCTTTTTCTTTTTTTTTTTAAGGCTAATTGTTGATTCCTTTGTTTGGTGGAGGAATTTCTTCAAAATCTCCAAGCTTGGATTTCAAATTACATCATTTGAGGACAAATAACTAAAAAATTCACATGTACTGTGGATTAAACAAACCTTTTGTAGTCCAATCCTTATGACTTCATTTTCATCATTTTTAATGAAACTATTATTGTTGTACTTCTCAGGAGATATTTCCTGGCTGTGGGGAACCTTTGCCTAAGACGTCTTCAGATTAATTAAAAAAATTAATTTGAAATCAATGAAAGGAAGGACAAGCCATGAAGGTTTGCAAGGAAAGATTCTTTATCTAAAAACCTAGCCTTCTAAAGAATAATGGCCAGAGACTGAGAGTTAGGGAAAATTTTAAGGGATAATATTCGTAGGTGGGCTAATTTTCTATACTTTTTCCAAAAAAAAATATTCACTAATTTCCTTTTTTGTAAAAATAATTTGCCCAAGTTTTATAGTATGAAATTATTTTAAATTAAAACTCACCTAGATCTTATATAGACTAAAATAATATAATCATAAATGTAGATATTTTTACAAAAATATTTTCAAAATTTTTACATTTTTCTATTAGTGATTACTACTATTCACCAAGGTTTATAAACTTTCAAAAAGATATCCATCCTTAAAATTTTCCCTTCTAAGAGTTGCAGGCTGGAGATGTAAAGAAGAAAATGAAGGAGACAAAGTTTTGGCACAGACAATTAAGAATCTATGCTTCAACTCTGTAGAAAGAATGATGGATGAAGAAGAAAAAGTATGAATGAGATTCATGGATGTGGAGTGTTTCATTAAGGGCTTAAGGATTAATTTTAGTGATTACAACACATTTTTAATGAGTACAACAAAGTAAATTCATTAACACTGTCAAAGAGAGGAAAAACATATATGAATACTAGAACACATGAGAAAAACAATCACTGTAACACCAATGTTGGAATCAAATTGCAATATCATGTTTAGATTTCAGAATGAATTGTGTCTACATTTCCAGTCATGGGTGACTGTGCCCTTCCCCCAACCCCTACAAAATATCTCTCTCCTCCTATTTCTCTATTCTAATTGTCTAACTACCATGATTAATTTCAGAAATTGATTCTTGAAAAAGTTTCAAGAACTATAATATCATTATATATATATAATAAAAATATAATATATATATATATAATATTATATATATATATAATATATATATATATATATATATTCCCATGGAAAAATTCATAATTTCATTAGTGGAAGAAATTACATTTTGTAGATGCATATGAATATTTTGATATTTCTATCGACATAAAATAGAGCCGAAGAAATATCAAAAGCCTACTACCAATGTCATCTGGGTAGTAGCCCCAACAGAGTCAGGGAAGAGTCCAAAAAATGTTCCAAATAGCAGAGTAAATATTATCTTGATCCACACAGGGAGATAATACCAAAAATATGTGCAGCACTAATCATAATGGCCAAAAAAACAGTGTATAAATAGTAAAATAAATATGTACAATATCATAAAAATCCGTCCAATAATTAGACCATAATGTCCATAAAGGGTTTGTGATAGTACTGATAGCTAACTCCATCAATCTGTTCATTAATTAGCCAGATGCCCTGCTCCCGGATCGCGCCTTCTTTGGAAAGACAGTTAACCTCTGAGTTCCGCTTCCTGTAGATGTGATTACATGAAAGAAAATCAAAATTGGATATCAATATTAATGCTTCATCTAGTATGTGCCTCAATGAAAAACAACATCAATAGGAACACTTATTCAACCAATCGTAGAAAATCATAGAGTCACCAAATAGTTGTAGAGCATGGTAGTTCTTCTCTGAAGCAAAACGGATGATATAATAGGTAGTTGTAAGTTCAAAAAAGTTATTAGTGCCCCCCCTCAATCCTGTGGGTAGCTGATATGAGTGCCTCTCAGATAGGTGTAGGATAAGCCTACTACCAATGTCATCTGGGTAGTAGCCCCAACAGAGTCAGGGAAGAGTCCAAAAAATGTTCCAAATAGCCGAGTAAATATTATCTTGATCCACACAGGGAGATAATACCAAAAATATGTGCAGCACTAATCATAATGGCCAAAAAAACAGTGTATAAATAGTAAAATAAATATGTACAATATCATAAAAAACCGTCCAATAATTAGACCATAATGTCCATAAAGGGTTTGTGATAGTACTGATAGCTAACTCCATCAATCTGTTCATTAATTAGCCAGATGCCCTGCTCCCGGATCGCGCCTTCTTTGGAAAGACAGTTAACCTCTGAGTTCCGCTCCCTATAGATGTGATTACATGAAAGGAAATCAAAATTGGATATCAATATTAATGCTTCATCTAGTATGTGCCTCAATGAAAAACAACATCAATAGGAACACTTATTCAACCAATCGTAGAAAATCATAGAGTCACCAAATAGTTGTAGAGCATGGTAGTTCTTCTCTGAAGCAAAACGGATGATATAATAGGTAGTTGTAAGTTCAAAAAAGTTATTAGTGCCCCCCCTCAATCCTGTGGGTAGCTGATATGAGTGCCTCTCAGATAGGTGTAGGATAACCCCCCCCCCCACAACCTTCCACCTGTGCAGCCCCATCAAAATATGCCCAGGGATGGTTGGGATCATCAGTTCATGAGTGATGATTCGAGCTATAGTTATGGGCGGGTCATAAGGGATGAGGTCATAATCTGCTTTGATCAAGGCTGCAATTATAGTCCATCGAGAAGGGGAATTTTGAAAGATAAGCTGATTGCGGGCAATCCAGACAACGCAACAGAACAACAATGGGAGATTTCTCAGTTTGTGGGGTGCGATAGAGGAATACCACTTGTCCCAGGCCTCTTCTAGAGTGCCCGGGAGGTGGAAACAATTAGATGGGATAGCAGATGGTACAAGGTTCCATAAGTGGCGAATGATAAGGCAATTCAAGAAAATGTGGGAAGCAGATTCACCATCCTTTTGGCAAAAATGACACCAGTGTGGGCCAAAGAATGATTGTTTCATCAGCTTATCCCTTGTTGGGATTTTATTCCTCATAATGCACCACATTAAAATTTTTGATCTTGGAGGCACCTTGAGTTTCCAGAGGTGTTTCCACTAGTTGTGTAGTATGGGGGGCTTTCGAGGATCCGCTAGCACAATGTATCCCTCCTTTGGAGTGTATCTCCCTAACTTTGCCAGTGCCCAGATGATCTCATCATCTCCCCTTGTCAAATGGATATGAGCCTCAATGAGGGCTTGAATATAGTTCCTCCAATGCTGCTGCCAAGGTGGAGGAATGTTGAGTTGGAGATCGGTTTTCCAAGCCTGTTGAAGAAATGTGGTGTTGTTCTCATCAGCAATGTGCGCAAGGAGGGTGATTTGTTTCTCCCTTAGGTGCAATAAGAGATCTGGAGGTAATATGTGCATATTCCTGCAGCTGATCCACGAGTCAATACCAATGCGAACCCTGTTCCCCAAATGTATTCTCCAGGCGATACCGTTGCAGATGGGATCCATAGCTTTCAGGACAACCTTCCAAATAATCGAAATACCAGTGAAGTTCCTAGCAAGTTTTCTAATCCATTCCAGAACATTAGTGGGGGCGATATATTTCGAGTAGGCCACTCTTGTCCATAGACTGTTCGAAGCTACCAAATGCCAACCAAGTTTAGCAACTAGGGCTGAGGAAAATTCATCAAGCTTTTTGAGTCGCCATCCACTCCATTTCTTTGGAAGAGTGAGGGCATCCCATTTTTCCCAGGCAAATATTCTTCCCAGCTGATTACCCCTCCATAAGAATCTGCAGCAAATATTTTGTATCCTCACCAGAATGCCCCAAGGAATCTAGGCTAGAGACATCCAATAGACCGGGGTCGCTTCCAGAACACTCTTCATGAGTGTCAAGCAGCCTGCGTGAGATAAGAATCTTAAGTACCATGTACTTAGCCATTTTTCCAACTTAACAATGAGCCAAGTCTAGTCTGCAATATTATATCCTATTGGCTTTAACTTGTATCCCAAATATTTTAGCCCCTCCTCTAGAGCAATCAATGTAAAGTTAAATCTGTGGAGGGCATCATGAATTTCATGCTGTGAGCAGGTCACAACAATCAATGTAGATTTTCCTTCATTGATGATCATCCTAGTGGCCTTTTGAAATAAGGAAAATATATCTCTGATCACTGTTATATCCCTCATGTTAACACCCAGGTTGTTCTCTTTGACTCCTAAGAGAATACGGCCGGGGTAACCACTAACCAATCTTTGGGCTACAGCTTCTAGCCCAGCTGTAGTCAGAGAGGGCTCTCTCTATTGGGTTTGTCACTGCTTTCAGTGAGGGTTTTAGGCTAGTTATGAGATGAGTTTTTTGGTTGTTTTTGTGTGTTTGGTTGGGAGGATGCTTCTGATTTCTTTGAAGTATATCAGCAGGAAAAGTTAACCATTGGGCAATGGGGTCTAGAACAGTTTTCTCTTGAGGTATTGATCTTTGGTGAGGGGAAAAGCTACGGGGTCTGTGTGCATTCCATGAAACAAACTGAGAATAATGAAAGTGAGGTAAAAACAATCAGCAAAGAACAATTAAGATTTCTTTACTTAAACTGTATATTGTGAAGGAGGCTTGTTATCTAGGAGCAATTACTTGAATTCCTAAAACAACGATGCACTGAGGTGATGAAGTATTAAAGGTAGCAGTAAAGAATTACGCTTTAAATACCTTATCAGAAGAAAACACATAAGATAGCTTTGATTGAGCTCAGGGTAGTCAATGACTAAGTCTTGAGACTATTCTTTTTCCTTACTATCTAGAGTTTCAAACGTATAGAAAACATGAGAGATATATAGAATAACAGGAAACACAGGTGAAATAAAGAGCCATGAGAAAAACTTATTGAGCCATGTAATGCACAGGAATCCTGCAACTTTGAGGCACACACCATTAAGAGATCAAGAGACAACACATCTTTGAAGAAATCCCACTGTCTTTTGTATTAACTGTTTGAGAGTTTTACAATATCAGAATAACAGAGAAGATATCAGGAGAATTTCTTACATCCGGAGCCCAACCCTTCTAAACAAACGCGAGATGGAATATATAGAAGTTACATACAAAAATATCTCAGGAATGGAGTCATCTGAGAGGAAAAT
Source organism: Pinus taeda (assembly GCA_000404065.3). Lineage (NCBI taxonomy): Eukaryota > Viridiplantae > Streptophyta > Pinopsida > Pinales > Pinaceae > Pinus > Pinus taeda. The sequence goes on from APFE030353473.1 coordinate 159,112, forward strand.
ATCTCTTACACTCGTACAGGGGAAGTAGATGAGAAGTTATTACAGGTATAAATGACACTTGAAGCCTTTAACTGCTGTCAGGACGGATTTTTGACCTTTGGGCACTGCGCAGTCGGATGTGTGGCTTTATCATAAATATAGACTGAAGTGCTCTGTCACTTTGCTTTTGTATGTCCTTGGCCCTGCCACCTGTACTTGTTGATGATGCTGTTGATGCCGAGTACCTGTGTTGAGTTGGCTCAGCGTCTTTATGCTTGCTGTCATGGCTTTGTCCACCTGTAGATGCAATTTAGACTGTATTGCTGCAAAACGTCTTGATTCCTCAGCCTTGGTTCAAAAGTAGCTTTATCAAGTCCTGCCATGTATCTGGAGGAGGAAGCTGGTGCCTCAAAATTGACCCTATGGTCTCATAAGCTTCTGTGTACTTAAAGAAATGAGGAGGTTCATCAAATAGATGTTCTACTTCATTTTTAATAAAAAATAAATTATCTAATTTCTCAAAAAGAGCCTGTCCTGTTAATGGGCCTGCTGAAGATG
>APFE030353497.1:0-10480 GCA_000404065.3 Pinus taeda
CAAAAATATATATGTTGGTGATGATAGATCTCTTAATGTTGTAGGGACTGGAACTATTCATCTAGACAATGGTCAGTTAAATGATGTATTATGTGTTCCAACCTTATCCAGCAACCTTCTATCTGTATATCAGATAACTCATTCAGGTGAAGGTAAAATTGTTGAATTTTCACCTCATGATGTTGTAATCAAGGAACTAAGAGATCCTAAACAGATTCTAGCTACTGGTATTGCTGATGATTCCACAAGGTTGTATAAGTTTCACAACTTTGGGTCATCAAATCTTCCCTCAGTATTTGTTGCTCAGAATGATGAAGTGAGCAAACTTTGGCATGAGCAATTTGGTCACTTAAACTATCGCTCCCTTCAGCATCTATGTAAAGAAAATATGGTGACAGGTCTTCCTATGGTATCTTGCAGAGATGGTGTTTGTTCCTGATGTGTACTCGGAAAACATCATCGGGACAGTTTTGAAAAACGTGCCTCTTGGCACGCCTCAGCCCCTTTACAGCTTGTGCACAGTGATTTTTGTGGTCCACTTCCTGTTGCTTCATTCTCTGGCTGCAAGTATTTCTTAACTTTCATTGATGATTTCTCCAGACGCACTTGGGTATACTTCTTAAAACTCAAGAGCGAAGTATTAACACATTTTTGGCCTTCAAAGCCTTTGTTGAAAAACAATCTGGACATCAAATTCTTAAGCTAAGAACTGATAATGGTGGCGAATATGTTAAAAACACATTCATCAACTTTTGCACTGAAAATGGAATCAAAATGCAACATACTGTTCCATACACTCCACAACAAAATGGTGTAGCTGAAAGGAAAAATCCTGCACCTTAAGAATGGCTAATTGTATGCTTCAATCTAAAGGACTTAGTCTTAATTATTGGGCAGAAGCAATTAACTGTGCAAATTACATAATAAATCGCACTCCTACTAAGGTTTCAAAGAATATCACTCCAGAAGAAGCATGGAGCTCAATTAAACCAGATGTGAGTCACTTTCGTGTTTTTGGAAGTGAAGCATGGGCCCATATTCCAGATGAGAAACATAAAGCTCTAGAACCTAAGAGTGAAAAATGTATTTCTGTTGGATATTCTGAAGATGTCAAAGGATATAGACTTATTCCATTTAAGTCCAAAAATGTTATCATTAGAAGAGATGTAAAGTTTTATGAAAATAAATCAGCCTACGAGCCTAGTTCGGCGCATGTGCCACCTCTCTCTATCTCTTCTACTTTTGAACATATTTCTTCTTCAGAGGATGAAAGTGAGGATGAAAATCCTCCCCCACCTTCTCAGGATCCTCCTTCAGCTCCTTCACTTCCAAAATTGGTCCAAGCTACTCAGAATGCAGCAGGTGATCTTGTTGGTGATCCTACAGATCAGCGTCGTACACGTTCTCAGTTTGAAAGAGCCTCTTCTTTACTGCCTCAAGTCTCAGCAAATTATGATCCTGACACCTTTGCAGAAGCTTCAACCAATCCACATTGGGATGTAGCTATGAATGAAGAATATCGTTCATTATTGGCAAATGATACATGGGATCTTTTTCCTCTACCAAAGGGACGAAAAATTGTTAGATGCAAATGGGTTTACAGAACCAAGTATGGACCAAATGGGAAAGTTGATAAACATAAAGCCCGTCTTGTTGCTAACATATTTTCACAAGTTGAAGGCATTGACTATACTGAAACCTTCTGCACTGTTGCCAAAATGAACTCTGTCTGACTTGTTCTTTCCCTTGCTGCATCTTTCAAATGGGAAGTCCATCAGATGGATGTTAAATCTGCCTTCTTGCACGAGGACTTGCATGAAGAAATATACATGGAACAACCTATTGGGTTTATACAAACAAACTCCAGCCTTATATGTCAACTTAAGAAATCCCTTTACGGTCTCAAGCAAGGTCCTTGGGCTTGGTATGCCAAAATGGATAGCTTTCTCTTAGAATTTGGCTTTTCTAGGTGTCATTCTGACAATACTGTTTACACCAAGAAAGTGGGCAAGTCTCTTCTCATTCTTGTTCTTTATGTTGATGATCTTATCCTCACTGGTAGTGATCCCAACCTTTTTAGCCATGTGAAGTCCAGCCTTAAAAATAAGTTTGAAATGACAGGCTTAGGACACTTACATTATTTTCTCAGTCTTCAAGTCTTGCAATCCAAGGAAGGTATTTTCCTCTCCCAATCTAAGTATGCTTGTGGTCTTCTACTCTTTTTTCACATGGAAGAATGGAAGCCAACTCCTTCTCCCTTTCATTCTTGAGTCAAACTTTCAGTCACTTGTACTTCCCCTGAAGTTGATGCCACCTTATACCGTCAACTTGTAGGAAAGCGTTTGTATCTAACCCATACTCATCTTAACCTTTCCTTTGTTGTTGGTCATGTTGCTTGGTTTATGAAAACCCCACGTGAAAGTCATTGGAAAGCAGCTAAAATAATACTTCGTTATGTTGAAGGTACAGTTCAGTTTGGCATTCATTACAGTGCTGAAGCATCTCCTCTATTGGTTGGTTTCACTGATTCTGATTGGGCTAGTGACCCTGATGATCAGAAGTATACTGCCGATTATGTGTTCACTCTTGGTTCAGGACCTATTACATGGGCTTGCAAGAAACAAGTTTCCATTTCTATTTCTTCAGCAGAAGAAGAGTATTGTGGTGCCATAGAGGCTAGTAAGGAAGCCTTGTGGCTTCATCAGATCCTATCAGAGTTTGGCTTTTAGTAGTAGCATCCGACTACACTTTGGTGTGATAATCAAAGTGCCATTTAACTATGTAAAGATCCAGTCCAGCATCAACGTAGCAAACACATTGAACTACACATGAACTTCATGAAAAAGCTCATTCATGACCCTGTTCTTGAAGTGCAATATTGTTCAACAAGTGATCAAGTTGCAGACATCTTTACAAAGGCTCTCACAGAGGTGAAGTTTACTAAACTTTGATTTATGGTTGGAGTTCAGGAAGTTGTCACTAAGGGGGGATAGGCTCTAGGTCCTCCTTCCTTCTCCTATTGTCTCATATTTGTAAATCCTTCAATCCTATCCCAAGTTGTTCTTAAGGGGGGATGTTAGGATATTCTGACACATAGGAATAGTTAAGTATAACTTGGTCTAGTATAGAGTTAGGTAAAGTGTGTTTCTTTACTATGTACATTTGTAACTTACAATCCGACAGTCATAATATGTAGTGATCCAACGGTTCATTCTCTCCTCGGTATTACCGACACTTGATCCGTGGCTTAACACTCGATTGGTCCATGAATTTTATTTAAAGCGCATGGAGGGTCATTTGTAGGTTAACCGTTCACAAGAGAAGCTTATGTAAATTTTCATTCTTTTATTAATAAATTGCCTGAAGTGGCCGTTTTGGCTCAGGTCATGGACTGTTTCCCTCTTTGAGGGTTTTAACCACGTCAAAATACTGGTGTATTGATCTGTGATCTGTTTTTGAGCTGTTTCCTTTTGGTGTTCTGTCTGAGGAACTTACCCTGTAAATTCCTACACAAGAAACCAAGGAAAGAGGAAGTGAGCCCGAGACCTCAAACTACATCTCTCAACCCCAAGAAAATTTGGTGATAGATACGTGCAACAAATACCACTGAATATGAATCATGATAGGGACCGTGAAAAATTATTGAAAGCATAAATATGAGGAAACCCAAAAATGACAGATGACTACCACATCAAAAATTCCATTTACAAAGGAACTCTTAGGGCCTAGAGGCAGAGCCATATTTCTTACTAAACAAGGAAGATAATAAAACCACCCTAATTTAACTCCTACAACAAGAAAATTTAATAGTTCTCCTGTCTGCACCACGTCTCACCATCCAAAGGATAGTTCACCACCGTATGAGCTCAATGAGGTGAAAAATCGTGCAAGTTAGGACACCATAGTGACCAAATCACAAGACCCTATAGCTTGTATTATCCTTTCACTCTAAAGAAACCACTCGAATTAGCATGTATAGGTTAGCGGTTTATGCATAGTACACATTCCCCTACCACATTCCCAAACACCCGTATCTAGAAAAATCAGCTTCTAAAAAAAACAATCATTCAGGCAATAATCTCATTTACATATCTCTAGAATCTTTTGGGTTTCCTACGCAACTTGTCTATGGCCTCTTCCCCCATTGATCCACCATGTTTGGCCACACTCGCCAAGGTAAACTAAATGAAAAAAGAACTGGATATTTCTCTCATTTTTAGCCATGCACCACTAAAATGTTTTAATCATAATATTTTTTTTCATTCACAAATATAATATATAGATAGTTTAAATTTGGATATCTATCTATACTACTAAAACATAGACACATAGACACACACATTCATGCCATATGTCAACTCCAAGGTAAATAAGTAAAAAATTACACGTCTCCTTCATTTTGACATAGAGAACGTTAAAAGTTTTGAATCATTCGTTATAATTTTTTCAATTCTTTTATATACAAAATACATACTTGCAAATATTCCCTTTTTGTTAATGTATTTTAAATTCTAATTCATGTCAAATATTGAGAGAATTATACATCTCCATCTTGTCATTGAATTAGAAAGAACAAATTAATTAAATGAGAAATATCCTTCACATTTTTGTTTTTATTATTTAGACTGAATTTCTTCTTTCCATCAATATTTTCTAAATGTTTGGTATGAAATTTAATTAAGTATTAAAGAAATTTAACATCTCCTTGATATTACTGAGTGGAAAAAAAAAATTAACGAAGGAAAAAATATTTTAAATTCAGTTTTTTTCTCTTTATAAATGTTATGTTGTTATAAAATTCCCCCTAATTTGGGTGGAAATTTATGGTTTTCTTGAATGCATTTATCATCACCATGCATTCACATGGAAAGTGGCTCTCATCCAACTTTAATATGTCCAGTTAGTATTATAATCCATCAATTTTCATGATGTCTAATCCACTACTTCATATCCTCTGTAAAATATCCTTGTACTTAACGTTAATGCCTCATTCACTTACTTGGCGATGGAAAATATTATGTATGTCTAAATATTTCTTATTTCTTTTGTCACCCAACTCATTCATGATTCATCACTCAGCCTATCATACTCTTATTTCCTTCCAAAGGAAAAGATACAATTACCTCAGTGATTCTAAATTCCTCCTCCTCATTCTCCCACCTACTATTATGGTTCAGGAGAGTCGATGTGTAAGCAATGGAGGTGATGGATGTGGTCGTGAGCGTCATCCGAATGTTGTAGATTTTGATGAAGAAATCTAATTTCTTCATTCCAAATATTCATGAAAGCATACCACACAATGTATCCCCCATGGAAGCTGATGAATTAAGGAATCTAGGTGGTCGGTATTGGGCCTCAAAAGCTTACTAGCCAGACAAGTATCGAAGCAACAATAATTCAAATAAGCTTCCATAAAGAAGGTTCTTAATTCTAATGAATTAAGAGTGTCCACGAATCTCTATAGGACCTTATCCACTCCTTCGACATCTCCTTCTCTCCTATCCGCTTCTCCCATTCCCGCACTAGCTCCCAAGATGGCATAGACTCCTTTTCAATCTCACCCGCTTCCCATATGCCCTTCCCCTTCGATCATGACTGATGTTTCTGGATTTAAGACACTTGTGGCTTATATCTTTTGACTTATTCACTGGAGAATCCACAGTAAAAAACATTTTTCATTAGTGTTTCAAATCCTAACTAGGATCCATCATTAGGACTTCTTGAATGCTTGATAGTAGAAGAGCTTAATTAAGGGATTAAATAGTAATGAGTAGTGTAGAATTTGGTTTTGGGATGAGATGAATGTTGGCCTTGTTTCAATAATATTAATTTTTGATTAATTATTGATGAGTTAATTAATTGATTTTAAATTATTATTATGTTAAATTTGTTTTTTGACTTTAACGGTTAAATTGCATTGATAGGACGCAAAACAGCCTCCGCGTATTTGGATAATACATCATTGCTTGACCAAGAATTTCTTGTTACACAGAAAGGGGTTTCGTCATTTGAGGTCGGACCACGATTGAAGGTCCTTTGATGCTTGCGGAAATGAATGGACCGCCCTTTGGTGGAATTGTGTCCCTAAATCCATGATTGGAGGTGCTTTGAAACCGCAGGAATTGTTTGGACGACCTTTTGTTATCTGAGATTCATCCAATCTTCCGGAATAGGATTTGCTCCGTTCGTTGCTGCTCTGTACATACGTTTAGGACCTTTTCCTGCTCCTCGTCCTTCCACTAAATCCATGGACAATGGCAATACATACCAACTTCTGGTTGAACCAAGGTAGCTAGCCTCGAAAAGTGAACATAGATGATCTTGCTCCGCTGTTTGGAGGTGAGATTTTGAGTTAAATTGTTAACAACCCTAACAGTAGTACATTCAATCCACTAACACAAATGAATTGCCTTGTCTCTGCTCTGGAATCAAAAGCTTGTAATATTGTAGTTGTTAACAATGAAGACCAGTGCCCTCACGCACAACCCAAGATGCTACCAACCGACCTATGCCAAACTTAGGTTGAATCCTTGACGAATTACAGGATGATAATCCAATATGCTACAACAAAGCCCTCGGTGCTCATACCATAATCATCAACAACTATAGTACATACATAGAATGTACCCTTCATGCAATTAGATCAAACTCGAAACTTGTTGTCTACTTGTCTTCAGACATTCACTCTCTGTCAAATGCATCTAATGAGGACTGAGCTTCCAATGCATCTAATTAGGACTGAGCTTCCAATGCATCTAATCATTTCTGTATTGATTGCCTACCAATGGATCCAGGTGCGAATGATGGGCAAACTGTGACAGGAACAACCAATCATAGATTGGAGGATAACCTGAGAATAGCCTGTTGCAGAAGCCCATTGTTACTAGTACAAGTGCGATCCCCCAGTGCAGCAGAGTGAACAGATTTGCTGAAAGTGAAGGTCTTAAGAAGATTATGGAATGATGCAGAGAGACTCTTCAGAATTGACTGAAAGAGTTCTTTGGCTATGGGCTAAGCAAAGATTGGCTTCCAGATCAGCTTGTGAATTCAGATGTCTCAGAATATGATAAAAGGATATTTTCAGATGTCTCATTATTATGATGTATTAATTAAAAGATATTAACAAATCTATTAACTAGTTAAACTATTCATAAAAATAAATATATTATTTATTTAAGCTATTTATTTATAAAAATTAAACACTTGACATGAATTATCAATTATTATTATCAATTATTAATTATTATGATTACTATTTTAATTATTATTATTAATTATTAGGTCTTGACTTGAATTATCCATTATTATTAATAATTATTATTTTATGTAATTTTAATATACAATACACTAACATTAATATTCATTAAATACCAATATATATTAATAATGAATATTTCACATACTATTTTATAATAAATATTATACTAACATATATTATATATATTAAATATTAATACAATATACTAAAGATTACTACTCATTAAATACCAATTTATACTAATAATGATTATTTACATACTATATTTATAATTAATAATATTATATTATACTACATATATTTAAAAATCAATCCTTATGTGTAGTATAGTATAATAATCACTAAATATTTATAATTTAAAGATATTATATTAAAATTTAAAATTAATTAAATTATTTAAATATATAAATAAATTAATTAACTAAATTATATAATAATTTAACATAATAACTAATTTTTCTAATAATTTAAAATAAATTAATTAACTCATCAATAATTAATCGAAAATTAATATTATTGAAACAAGGCCGACATTAATCTCATCCCAAAACCAAATTCTACCCTCCTCATTACTATTTAATCCCTCAATTAATCTCTTCTACTATCAAGCATTCAAGAAGTCCTGATGATGGATCCCGCTTGGGATTTGAAACGTTGACGAAAAATGGTTTTTACTGTGGATTCTTTGGTAACTAAGTCAAAAGATATAAACCACAAATGTCTTAAGTCCATAATCATTTCGCCATACAGAGGGGAGACATGGAGTGAAATCATTTTAATTGAAAAAATAAGAGTGAAGATAGAAAGAAGAGCTTCAGACGTGCAATTTCTTAAGAATTGTCGTGACAATAATCTCATTTCCCCATTTACACAAATTAATCATAGACTACATAACAAATTTAATAGGAAGGGATTTTTTCAACTAACCATTTCTCTATTTCGGGCAGAAATTAAGAGGGTTAGGGCTTCTTTGGATAATCTTGGATGCTCAGTGTTCTCAGCACACCTAAAACTAGCCAGCAACATCAACAAAGATCTCTGGTCTATTGTTGACGCCAGGGCTGCTCTGAAAGCCATTAATCAAGGACACATTGCTTAGAAAAGATAGCACAAGAAATTTTCCAATTTATTTAAATGTGAAAATCTTAACAATGCCATTGAAAATTCGACAGACTCAGAAGGATCAGGCTCCATGAGAATAAACGCAAATGAGAACATTCTATGTCATTGTTCTTCATCACCAGACAGAGTGAAAATTTGAACAATGGATTTGGATAAAGGGACTGCGCATAACAAGGAAATTCATGCCAGGAAGATGCATAACGCAAGCAACTTATATCAAGTATTAATTCTCCCTGTAGACAAGACTCAAGGAACATGGAGCTGATATTAGGAATGAAAGGTCTCGTACCTCAGTCTTGGCAGAACACTCCAAAAAAACAAAGCACCATGTCTGTTTGGAAAGCGCCTCAATTGTTTCAAGGGAAGAACGACATCATAGACGAAAGATTAGAGAAGCTCTTGAAATTATGAAACATCTGCATAATCTAAATAGAGACAATGGTATAAAGATTAGTGGAAGCTGGCTTCCCTAATCAGAGAAACTAAGGTCAATAGTACATCTTAAGCCTAACATTTAGTGGTAGATTTCCTTCTCCCTTTCTAATATTTAGTAGTTAGTAGCATTTCTATAATAATTTAATTCTTATAATAATAATAATAACTAGTACTTAGTTACAATATTTACATTAGTAATTATGATAATAGCTATTACTTTATCATTAACTATTATTATAAATCATTATTATGATATATTAATTAAAAGCTATTAATAAATCTATTAATTAGTTAAATTATTCATCAAAATAAGTATATTTATTAGTTAAGCTATTTATTTATAAAAATTAAACACTTGACATGAATTGTCAATTATTATTATCAATTATTAATTATTATGATTACTATTTTAATTATTACTATTAATTATTAGGTCTTGACTTGAATTATCCATTATTATTATTAATTATTTATTATTAATTATTAATTTAAGATTTTAATATGCAATAACACTAATTACTATTCATTAAATACCAATAATATTAATAATAAATATTTCACATACTATTTTATTAATTAAATATTATACTAACATATATTTAAAATCAAATACTTATTGTACTATTGTTAATAATCACTAAATTATTTATATAAGATTATTATATTTAAAATTAAAATTTAATATAATATTAAAGTATTAAAATAACTATTAAACTTAAATAATAGTAATTAACATAATAATAATTTCTAATAATTTAAAATCAATTAATTAACTCATCAATAATTAATCAAAAATTAATATTATTGAGAGAAGGCCGACATTCATCTCATCCCAAAATCAAATTCTACTCTCCTCATTACTATTTAATCCCTCGATTAATCTCTTATAATATCAAGCATTCAAGAAGTCCTTATGATGGATCCCGGTTGGGATTTGAAATGTTGACGAAAAATGGTTTTTACTATGGATTCTCTGGTAACTAAGTCAAAATATATAAACCACAGATGTCTTAAATCCATAATCATTTCCCCATAGGGAGGGGATACATGGAGTGAAATGATTTTACTCGAAAAAATTAAAATGAAGATAGAAAGAAGAGCTGCAGACCTGCAATTTCTTAAGAAGTGTCATGACAATAATCTCATTCCCCCATTTACACAAATTAATCATAGGCTACATAACAAATTTAATAGCAAGGAGTTTTTTCAACTAAGCATTTCTCTATTTCGGGCAGAAATTAAGAGGGTTACGGCTTCTTTGGATTATCTTGGATGCTCAGTGTTCTCAGCACACCTAAAACTAGCCAACAACATCAACAAAGATCTTTGGTCTATTACTGATGCCAAGGCTACTCTGAAAGGCATTAATGAAGGACACATTGCTCACAAAAGATAGCACAAGAAATTTTCCAATTTATTAAACATGATAAACTAAACAATGCCATTGAAAATTCGATAGACTCAGAAGGATCAAGCTCTATGAGAATAAATGCAAATGAGAACATTCTAAGTCGTTTTTCTTCATCATCAGACAAGTGAAAGTTAGAACAACAGATTTGGTTAAAGGGAATGCGCATAACAAAGAAATTCATTCCAGGAAGACGCATAACACAAGTAGCCTATATCAAGTTTTAATGCTCGCTACAGACATGACTCAAGGAACAT
>APFE030353500.1:45004-55280 GCA_000404065.3 Pinus taeda
CTTTGGCTCTGAAAAATATATACAAGAAACTGCAATCCGTCCTCTTTCTATATCTTCTTACGAAATTTCAATCTGATGCTGAGAGAGAAAGTTATGACGATTTTCCCCAGGTCACCTGTTTGGAATGTAATTCAGGAGTTTGCAAAAACACCAACTTCCTGAGATCATATCTCCGCAAATATAGCGCAAAAAGCTCTAAAATTTGGACCCGAAGTTCAGTGCGATTTTGTCTCAAATGGGTTTTTTTCACTTCTGAAACATTGCAGAAAAAAAAAAGTTATAACGAAAATTCCACGATGACCTATTTGGAGCAGCGAAACCCTAGAATCCAAAAGCTCTGATAACAAATGTTATGAAACCAACTCACAAAAAGATAGAAAAGATAGATCAACGCCTTAGAATTCAACCTCTTCTAGGGGAAACCTCCTTCACATTACACAAATGAATGATTCCTTCATGATTCAAATGACAAAACCTCATTTCTATATATAGGAGTCTAACGAGTCACAATATAACCCAGCCGACCTAACAATAATAATATAAAGGCAAAAAAATAACAATAGAGGGATTCAATGGGGCACAGTAATAACAATATGGGGACAATAGGGGCACAACAATATTAATATGGGATACAACTACAATAGTAGTGGGGTAATCACTAGTATTATAGGGACCTAACAATTCGAGTGTGTGTTCATATGATCACGTATGCATCTTTCGATTGTTTACACACATAGCCATTTTTGCTAAAAGTTCTAACAACCAGGCTCCCCTTTGATAGCCAAACCATCCCCCCGCCATTGACTCGATCGATTGTCAACTAGAACATCGCAGAAGCACCAAGCTAGTCTTTTCAAGTTGCGTTGCGAGCAAGCAATCCAATCAACTCTCATGCTGGCCACCCGGGCAGTCAGACCCAGTAGTCTCCCTAGGACTGACTCCCCTCAAAATTTCCACAGAGGCCACTGACCTCACCTGCTCAACTAACTGAGGAAATTACACAGACAGGCCAGACAGACACCAAGTGTCATCCCTATCTCCCTTAAGAAAATTACACAGTTTTCCCTGACAATCATCCCAACAGTCGACCAATTGTTCATCTTAGAAATTGTGCAATGCTCATGAGTAGGCCTTCTGCTGCCCATCAATGAGCTCAGCTCAAAAATTGCATAGAGATGATCAGTAGGCCAACCTCCCGGCCTTAGTACAGTTTTCCTTGCCATCAGCCCCTAGCAACAGACTGTCAGTTCCCTCCGAGAATTGTGCGGTTTCTGCTGCCAGTCCCATGGATAGCCAACTGGCAGTTCCCTCTGGGAATTGCACAGTTTTGGCTGCCAATCACTGCAACAGCCAAGTGGCAGTTCCCTCTAGGAATTGTGCAGTTTTGGCTACTAGTGACTTGGGAAATTCCCCAGAAAAACTGCACAATCCCTGTTTACTAACCCTTCATGCAGCCCAACCCATTCCTCTAGAAAATTGTGCAAATCTAGCTGTCCAGCCCCGCTGCCTGTTCATTCTGAAAAATGCACAGAGCATGCCTGCCTTGCCCTCCAACAACCTGAATTGTTCCTTCCAAAATTTACGCAATTTTGCCTCCCAACTGAGCTAGACCTTGCAGATAGTCACTATCAACTCAGATTGCTATCTCCATCTCTTAGTGACTCTTATGCAATTTTCATCAACAACTGCCCAGAACCATCATCCCGCATCACAGCCTTGCTGCCTCTCCCAGTCACCTACACCTGAATGATCATGTGTCATGGTAGACTAGGAGGTTTTGGATTTGATGTTGTCTCACGAGTGACTGCGGGTACAGGTACACCAACAAAAATGGAAAGACGATGAATGGGATGAACGAAGAGAGCACATGTAGAATGATAGGTTCACCAATGGACGAAGCATGCGAAGTGGACGAACGTGACGAACAAGAACCTTCGCGAACAAATGAGTCTGTCAAGCCTTCCAATATGCAAGTAAGGAACAACATGCTAAAGCTTCATCAAGAAAACCAAGGACCATCAACGAATCTGTGCACTTCGCCATGTGGAGGTGAAGCTACGATACACCATAAAGACATCCATCACCTAGCAACACTACTCGACATGCACTCCAGCAGCAGCCTAAATGTACCAGCATTGTCATGTCAAGTCATGTCGAGTCACGTCATGAGTCATGTTGCCCACATCCTCACTATGGGCTTGTTGTCAATCAATGTGATGTAACATGGAAGTTCAAGAGACCCACTTGTTGAACAAAGAGTCATATAAGTCGAAGATTCATGGAAGTCAAACGATCATGAGGGTAGTCGAACAACCACAAGGGTCAATTTCACCCTTGGCTATAAATACCTCCTCATTTGTACATGTAAAGGAATTTTTCACCTCAGCTCCTTCCACATAGCCAAGAGAGTATGTAATCTTTTCTTTGAGGAGTAAGTAGTGGCTCCAACGCTCCGTTGACGGGGTTAATGATGTATGGTGTAACGATGTGTCTTGGAACTTTCGCTTAATTCAGAATCCTGTTAACAGGCTAGCACGTTTTCACACATGTATTGTATTTATTGTAAGACTGCTCTTTAACACTTGTAATGCATGTTGTTTTAACCTATGTTCTACATCTGAACTGCTTCATTTTTTGTAATACATATTCCATTAATGGAAATGTGTTGTATATGCTATTAATGTTGTCTCGCCCGTGTAGACTGCTCACCCAGACATCACACAAACCTTTCACATGAAGCTTGTTGTAACAACTGTTACACTCATTTGAACTGATCCGTGAGTGTTGTATGTGTTATCTTACCTTATATGTTGTGACTTCCGCATCCGTGTGTATTGCTCCGCCAGAAGTTGTGCATGTCCTTTTGTATTGTGTGTTCCTAGCAATGTTGGGATTGCTCCCAATCAACCTGGAACTCACTCTCACCCTCTCCCTCGATAGTGAAAGAACCATTGACACAAGTGACACTTACACTCATCAGGCATGCAAACCTAACTTCTTGAAGACAAAGCGAACCACTCTCCTATGCACACAAGCAAGAGTTGAGGCAAATCCTTAAGAAAATGGAAATCGGGCCATCATACCGGATGGGAATCCCACACCAAACAGTGTGAGGTCTAGTTGGGACTTCATACCAGGGTGATCTCCTTAATGTTGGCGGGTCCAACACCATCAACACCAACATTTTGCCTCTTACCAGAATAAGCTTCCTTTGTTGTTCTACTCTGAAGTATCTAATGTGGACTATGGTTCTAAACATAAACCGTTGTGTTGCATGCCTCAGCCCAAATGTAGTGGTAGGCCCTGATCATGCAACATCACCCTTGTTGCCCATACTATGCTCCTGTTCTTCCTCTCAGAAACCCCATTATGTTGAGTGTTATGAGGTGTCGTCAACTCTCATTTAATCCCTTCTACTACACAGAAGTTCTTAAACTCATTAGAGACATATTCTCCAATGTTATCACTCCGTAGAGCTTTAACCTTCTTGCTTGAATCTTTCTTGACCAAGCTTTGAATTCACAAAACTTTGTGAATGTCTCAGCATTTCTCTGCATGAAAACTATCCAGCATTTACTATAATATTCATCTACAAATATAACATAATACTTGTGTTTGGCGGTGGATACCATCGAGAATGGTCCACACACATCTGAATGGACTCTCTCCAGAATAGACTCCGCTCGACTGTCTCTATTTCCAAAGGAGGACTTGGTGTATTTTCCCAAAGTACAACCCTTGCATGTATCAACTTGCTCAAGCGTACCTTTGGGAAGACCGATAGAAATTTGCTACAATATCTTCAAAGCCCCATGATGCAAGTGGCCCAATCACCTGTGCCACAACTCGCTGATGTCTCGGCTCAACATCTTTTCTGCTTTTGAACTCAAAGAAACACAATCCTCTACTTCTATCTTATAGAGATTCTGAACTCGAATCCATATCTTCTTTACTTGACTCGTGGCTATGTGTCAAAGGAATGCCTTTCCTTTCGAAAAGATCACATCATAGTCTTTATCCTCAAGCATGGAAACATATACCAAGTTCTTCGTTAGTCCGAGTACATGCATAACATTCTTCAAAGTGAGTGGAGCTGCATGCTCCCTCTAAAAAGTAATAGTGCCCACACTAGTAACACTATACTTACCATCATCACCCATCTCGATATGAATCTTGAAATCTTTCTCCTCCAGTTCACTAAATAAATCTTTGTCGTCAGTCATGTGGAAAGAAGCTCCATTTTCTAAATACTAGACACTTCCCATCATTGAAGACACCATGCATGCAATGAGGGAAAAGTCCAATTCGAATAGGGAAGCCAAAGTGGTGGGCTCTAGTATTACAGCAATAATGTTGCAACTCCTGGGACTCCCTTCTTTACTTTTATCAACCCGGTAGTTCATAACAAACTTGGAAGCGACAGTGCTATATGCACAAGTACTAGCTCTTGCCGTGGCTGTCACTTGATTAGCTAGCACAAGTCCACTAGGAGCTTAAGCCAACTTCTATGAGCTCTTAGAAGAATCTTGTAACTGATGGATGAAAGCTAACTCAAAGGAGGCTAGCCTACTTGCAGAAAGAAACTAAAAAACTGAAAGGAAATGCAAACCCTAACAAAGCCTCGTTTTACCAACTAGCCCTATTTATGTAAGAAAAAGGATGAAAGCTACTCAAAAAGATGCCATTGATTCTTGGAAAGGTTAATTGCATGTGTCTAAGCTACTTCTAAAGTGAAATCTGAAAAGAAACATCTTTTTGTATTTTGAGTGAGTTGGTAGAATTATTATGCATGTGCTTTAACTATTTTTGACTGTGCAGAGGTGGATTGGCGAAAGGAAATGGAGTAGGAAATTGCAGGAGGTTGGGAAGGTGAAAAGAGGGCCTAAGGGGTCCCTAGCACCCTTCCAGAGAGTTTCACAGTGATTGGATCTCAAGAAACCACTCTCGTGAGCTTCTATAGGAAGTCTGCAGGGGTTCTACAGGATGTTCCGAAATGGACCTTTAGAGGGTTGATGGTGGAAGAAAGGTGAAGAAGTGGGTATGGAGGTGAGATAAGTGTGTGAGGAGGTCTAGGACTTGGGGATTGAGGATGAAGAGTGGTTAAGGTGAGTGGGTTGGTTTGAAGATGGAGAAGCAATGTTGCGCAAGAATGTAGGAACTAGGGCAAAGTGAGAAAACGTGGCAAATGAGAGGCAAGAACCTAAGTTAGAGGACGAAGCAGGTTGAATTGATGGGATAAGGGTAGGGGAGGAGGTATCACAAGTGCTCTGCATGTTATTTTCCAAACTGATCAAACAAAGACTAGAAAAACCAAAGCTCTAACTACTTTAACCTAATTTGACCTAAATAAAATCATGATGGACAACAGTGTGTTGGCAGAAAATCATGTAAGTCAACTACGAGAACCAAGCAAGAATGGATCCAAGCATGTAACCACAACTGGTACCAACTTTTGCATCTAAGAATCTAACACTAGCAATTGCATGAAAAAGCAAGAACAATGTTGTTATGGCAGCAAGGACACCTTGGTCTCAGCTCATGGTCCCAAGGAGGGAGAGGTGAGATCAGGGGTTGCTTGATAGCCCTTTTCTAAGATCTTTTCTGTTACCAAACTATTAAATCGACCTGAAACATGAACAACTATTTTTATCATCAAAAATGGACTAAGTAACCAAGCAAGATTGTAATCTACTGGTAGAAATTATTTTATGAGTACAGCAAAAAAAAATATAACAATACACAGATGAGGTCCTCGCGCTTGGGTTGAGCCCAACCCCAAGAGCTACAGGCTCCTAAGAAGAAGCTCAAAAATAAAGAAAAATGAAATTGATCTCCATTACTCAGAAATCAACCATGTCATAAAAATGTTTACAGCAAAAGCTCCAAGATGAGCTGAAAACAGAGCAGCACTAGAGTGCAAAATACAAATGTTTAAAAAGTAACCTACGAAGGCTAGAAGCCTTCCTTCTTATACACTACGAGGACCTCCAACAACCCTCCTTAAATCAAGGGGCTCGGCTGCTCAAACTGCTAGTAATCAGTCACTTTACACAAAACTGCTCGGCTGCCCTTGGGGATCATTTTTGGTGGCCTACTGAACTCCGAGCTGATGGTGGGGAATTCGAGGAAGGGGCCATTTAGTGCAGGAGACACCCTTCCTACGAATCTTCACCCTTTTTCCCTCATGTTTGGCTGTCATTTGGCTCATAAATGCTTGGCCTTGGTCCAAAAGTTGTCCAAAAATATGCAATAACCACGTGTTAGCCTTCTTGGTCAAGTGACTATTCTCATTCATTTAATTAACATAAATATACTCAAAAACATGCATAAACTATGAAAATTAGTGGATTGATGAAGAACAATTAGGCAAATGAGCCCAATAAGTTACCCAATTTTGGGGCGCATCATCACACCCCTGCTAAATGGGTTGCTCATCCTCTGAGCAACTATTCCAGCTCATCATCCTTGATTGCTTTGACTGCCTCTCTCACATCCCAGGCTTCCGAGGTGATGTCTTCTTCCTTGTCATGAAATCCTGATTTTCTTTCTACTTCCTCCCACTGCCTGTGTTCCTCTTCTTCTTTGACTCCTTCCAGCAGTCCTAAGAGCAAGGAAGGACTGTACTTTAGGTCGATCCAGCTAGCCTGCAGAGTTTGCATTGACTGCTTATAGAGGGGTACTCTTTCCAAGGCCTCCCTCATCCTTGTTGGGGTGTGGTATTCTCTTATTTTCAGACTGTGGGACAGTGTGTTCCACCTCCTTGTGAAAGCATGAATGCAGTTATCCCCCAACAATCTTTCCATGTCCTCGAAATGAGCAATGGCTTGAGCTTGTCGTTCAATGTAGTCTGGTAGAACCTGAGGGTTATTGGCCAGGTGCTGGTGGGCATATATTAAGGTTGAGGGATCCTCCGAGTCTGCTCTGATCATGAGTGGCTCACTTAGCTCCTTGTTCATGAGATTTCGAATCTTCGCTGCCCTTTTTTCTTCATGGTTTAACCAAGAGGCCATGGCCATAAGTTGCACATCTCCCACTCCAGCGTTGGGGTCCCACATATTCATGTTAGGAAGGGCCAAGTTGTGTAAATAGAACTCTGATAATTTGGCCTTATCCTCAGCTGAGATACTGTCACACAAAGCCATGAATTGATGGTAATTTTGAAATGGAATGGTGCCCCTTTGGGCCAAGGTGTTAATCTGGAACTACAACTATTGATCTTTAAGGTATAAGGCATATGACTTGGCGGGTTGCCGACATTGCAAAGCTTCTATTTCCCAGTTGGCCATGTAGGCCAATTGGGCTTCCTTTTCTTGTACCTGGTGTTTTAGAGTCTGTATTTCCCTTGCTGCCTGTAATTCTTTCTCCTGTAGCTGTCTTGTTAGTGCCTCAACCTCAGCCTGCAACCCATCCTCTCTCTGTTGTTCATCAGGGATTTCTTTGTCTTCTAGAGGCCTTTCCTATTGTTGTTGTTCTCCCAAGATGCGGGGCCTATCTTCCCTGTGACTTCCCTGGAGCTGCAGCTGCTGTTTCAACAACTCATTCTCTTCCTGTAGTTTGGCCCTTTGACTGCACTCCACATGCCTTACCATAGCCAATTCCTTTCTTGATTCCTTGAGTTGTTCTTCTAGGTGGCCTATGTCTGCCACTCCCTTGGATTTAGCAATCTTCATCCAAGTGTGAGTCATAATCCTTTCTTCTTCCAGTGCAAAGAAAAGTGGCACCGCAAATTTCTGAGGAATTATCTTCCCGGCGTCTAACAGGTTATAGTATGAGCCCAAGCTAGGCTGAGAGCTAGGTTCTAATATTTTCTCCGTCTTTTCTTCTACCTGTGAGTGTTTGGCCGCCTTTTCCTCCAGTTTCTCGGTCTCCCTTAGCTTAGCTAGAGTTTCCTGTAGAGATTCCTCAGCTTCCTGTAGAGCTGTCTTTGAGTCCACCAGCCTAATTTTCTCTCTCCAGGTGGAAGTTTTTGGGCTTCCTTGTTCGTAGGTGATGGACATCTTTGTAGGGGACTCTTCTTTTGGCTTAGGTGTTGCGTCCTCAATGACAATTGGCGCCTTTGATTGAGGTTGGGGTCTGCCTGCTTTGATCCGTGTGCTCCTCCTTGCTTTAAAGTACATGGAAGTTTGTCTTTTTCTCTTCCCTTTTTATTTTGGAGGTGTGCTTAGAGCGGCATGCACAGTTGTTGCCTCTCTTGCCAGTGTCTCGGGTGATTTCTCCTCTTGCTGTTCTTTTTCTCTGCTTCCTGTAGAAGTCCCTGTGTCAACTGTTTCTGGTTGTGTTGCTGCTATTTCAGGATGTGTCTTTTCCTGTTGTTTGGACATGCCTGCTTTGGCTGTGACAGCTATTATTTGCGGTTTTTTAGCCCTCTCTGCTCTAACCTACACTCTCTTTTCCCATGGTGTTTGTGCTGTTGTTTGCGCCTCTATTTTAGGCTCAGCAATCTGGCCCATTTCTCCTTTCTCTTTTTGTCCTTGTTGTGCTTGAATGTTCTGCGTTCCTTCCTCATTGGTTTTCTCACCTTCTTCTGTGCGTTCCCCCTCCTCACTGCTGGATGAGGTGATGTTTTCAGCCAAAACTCTGATATTGTCATCCCTAGACATGTTTCGGAAGATTTCCCATGATATGGGGACAATGTAGGTGTGCAGGGCATATTCCACTAATAATTTGATGAGCCCATGATGGGCCAACTGGTCTGGAATCCCTTCATTCATTTTTGTACCACGTTCAATTAGTGACTGAAGAAGAAAATAGGGAATGCTCAGTTTCATTGCTCGAGGTAAATCAATTCCATGTCCTAATTCACACAGCAACCTAAAATGATAACCATAGAGGATGTTGAATCTTCCTTCACGGGGAATGTACTTCATGATTTGGAAACTGACGTCACTCCAGAGAGGAGGCAAGCTGGCTCTCCTCACCCCGTTTTTGTATTCTACAGGATGTTCCTCCGGCATAAAGAATGCTTTCTTGGTAGCTTGGCCCAATGCTCTCTCTTCCTTGCTCCAAGAGAGCCCTAATTGTAGACCAGTAACTCGGCTGATGATCTCAGGGGTAAGTTCTAGGGTCAAACCCCTAAAACTGACTGTGGCCTATGTCTTTGATTGAGGTCTCAGGGACATTAAAAATTCTTCAGCTATCTCCTCGTCGTGACCCTAGATTTTGTCAAAGAATGGCATCCAATTGGCTCGTGTGAAAAGGTTCACCAACCAAGGATGCTCGTGCAATTTGCTGGAGTCTGAGGGTTCTTTTCTTATGAATCCCCCTGGCAGGTGAGAGTGCTCTTTTTTTTTTATGCTTTGGTCAGAAAAGAGAATGATGTTTATAGTTTCTCCCTGGACTCAAGGAAGAATTCCTCGGTTGTTCAATATCAATTAGCAATAATTCCCTGGTTTCAAGATTGTTGTGACTCAGCTATCTGTTTATGAAATGGAGAATTTTGTTTCTACAGACAGAGGACAGAGACCAATTTTTATTCTCAGCACACATTCAGATATGTAAATTTAAAATTTTCATCCACAGGCTAGCCCTCACAGCTGCATATCTTTCCTACAGGAGAATTTTAGAAACAGGAAACGTGGAGGGGAATCTTGATGCAGAAACAACTGGGAAACCCAGTGCAATACACACGCAAACGCTTTTCCTTCAATTCACAAGTAGACTTTTCTCTGATCCCCCAATTGGATTCCATTCAATTCACCACCTTTTTCAAAACATACCATGCATAGAGGAGTTTTTTGAGCCTACCTTGTTTGGAGCTCCTAATTCGACGAAGAAAAATCCCAGGCTTCCCTGCTCCAAAAAGCTGTGCAGTTTCTCCTGTAGGACTCTTCCTATAGAAGACCCCCCCCACCCCCCCGGTTCCTGTAGAAATGTCACTGCGCCTCTAAGCAGGCCCAATACACAGGAGATTTTTGGAAATAGGTAGAAGATCAAGCGGAGGACGACTGGTTAACAATTTTTGGGAAGCAGCAGACATGTACTCCAGTTGAGGACGTTGCAAGTTCAAAATGATAGAAGGTGGTGTGAGTTTCAGCAGAGCATCTTTTAATTTCGGCGTGATGAGTGGTGAGCGAATGAGGTGGCCGGACCGGACCATTGATCCAACCATTAAGCCATAATTTCTCTACGTATCTCTAACCGCCATCACCTCTCCCTCTGACGTTAATTGCCGCCACCACTACCAGTCCCGACGATTTTTCCTTGAATGGACACTCCACACGTGTTGGTTGCACATCTCGTCGGCAATTTTGAATGTAACTGGCTTGTTCGGATCTCA
>APFE030353506.1:0-29195 GCA_000404065.3 Pinus taeda
AGATGGTGGAGGAAAATCATCAAGGCATTCTTGCAAGTGTCCATGTGAGCTAGTGGTACGAGCTACTTAGTGGTCTAAATGGTGGGATAAGTGCAAGCAGTGTCTTGGGCCGAAGCAAGTAGCCAAGGTTAGAGATCACATATTGGGTGAAGTTGCAGGTTTTTCAGGTTGCGTCGTACGAGTCGGTGGGTTGGGTCACAAGTCAGGCGGCAGAGGCAACCACAGGTTGGGCGTGGGCTGAACAATGGGTGGGTGCACTTAGAGGTGCAACGAGCTACCGCAGAGGGCAGGTAGACAAACGGTGAATGGACGCACTTGGTAACTCGATCGGTGAGGCAAGTTCGGGTGAGAGTGCCTAGATCGATTGAAGGGAAGTGCAATGAGTTGGGCAAACCATGGTCAGGTGGTTGGCAAGGTAAGTTGGGGCAACCGTGGGTTAGTTGAATGGCGAACTACAGAACGGTAGGTTGGAGGAATGAGTCAGGGTAACCGTAGATAGGTGGTTGGCGTGGCAAGTCGAGGTGACTGTGAGTTGGTGTGTTGGGCAATGTGAATGGTGAGCGGGTGGGCATGCCCAAGGATGAGCTGAGCGACCCACGAGTTGGGGCGACCCATAAGTTGGGGTGACTCGCAAGTTGGGGTGACCCACAAGTCGGGTGACACGGTCGTGGGCACGATGAGCTAGTGACCAGGTGGAGCACCCAGTGCGATCATGCGACAAGTTGAACGGTTGAGCGTGGAGTTGGGTGGCACGGTGCAGATGAGCTATGGGTGTGCGTCGGTTGGGTGACATGACTGGACATCGCTGCACAAAGGCAACTAAATGATGAAGTAAAAGGTGAAATGGTGGAGTTTTCTTGTGGGCACCTCTGCCAGATGAGAAGGAAAGATTGCACGGTTGTGTATGCCAAAGTGTAAATTTGTAGATTTGAGAGTTGGAATCTAGGGGTTCCTCGTCATTGTAAATTTATGTGAAAAATTGATATTATCATTATTATTCAGGCAGGCTTATATTGCAGGGAGTTGCCCCTCTTGATTTATATCCGTTGTGCACTTATATTAAAATAATGATGATGAATGTTGTATGAATGTTTCCACTGTGTTAAAGAAAGATAATACTTAGAAAAGTTGAAAAATAAACTACGTATAGAAAATAGGCATAGTCCACACTTATGAGAATTGTTAAAAAGAAAACGGGTGGTGGTGCTACACCCGCTTCATGAGATTGGAATATTACCGCTAGGGTAGGGGCATGACAGCTGGTATCAGAGGTCCTGATTTTCCACAACACTTTGGTGGATGGTCTATACAAGATCACAAAGAAGGAAGATGGCAGAGATGGCAAAATAACCTCATGTTGTGACACGTGAATCTAGCAAAGATGCAGGTGAAGATTCTTTTGACAGGGTATTAGATTGTATGGAGGAATTTTCTTTTGATATGGCTACGATGAAGGTCGAGAACATACAATTTCGAGAAGGATATGCAAAGGTGAAAGGGGAACTTAAGGACTTCAAGATTCTATACGAGCATACTGAATGGCAGTATGCACAAACAGAAGAAGAAGTCAAGAATATTGGTGAAGTAAGAGATTAATTTTTGGAAAAAATCTTGAAATTGTAGAAATATCTTAACAATGCTCGGAATGAGATCGTGGTTTTGAAAAGATTTGTTGGGCACAACTCAGGTGGAGTTGTGGCTCATGTGAAAATCAAAGAGCCAGATTCTTATGATGGGATAAGGAGTATGAAAACTCTTGGTAAATTTATATGGGATATCGAATAGCTCCTAGAGCTTTTTGGGATGCCTGATGAGGAAGCCAAACTGAAGGTAGATGCTTGATTCTTGATGAAAGATGGTAAGATGTGGTGGCGAAGAAGGATGGACTAGATTGCCAATGGAAATGTTGCAGACATCACATCGTGGGATGAAATGAAGAAATCTTTGCAAACTAATTTTAGTCCACAAGACGGAACATGGGATGCAAGGATGAATATAAAACACATAAAGAAAATAGGGAGTCTACCAGCTTGTCAACGAGAGTTCTCAAGTGCAGTTTTGGAACTTCGAGACATGGCGAAAAGGGAGAAGGTGTTCAACTTTATCATAGGGTTGAAACCTTGGGCATGGAATGAAGTGAAGAGGCAAAAGATAAAGACACTTGAAGAAGCATTTTTTGTTGTGGATCACTTTGTAGAACACTATAATTAAGGTTCTGATGTGAAGAAGAAAAGGAATGACAAACCGAAAGAAAAAAATTCATGAAAGAGGAGACTTTGAGATCACATGATAAAACGAAGATGAAGAAACTGTTGAAGTGTTGGATTTATGAGGAATGACATATGGTGAAGAATTATCCCTCAAGACCAAAAGTGGCTGACTTGGCACAAGCCAATATGAGAAAGGAAGAAGAAACTTCTATAGAGGTTATGCAGATTTTAGGAGTTGCGATGGCTACGGATGCTATCTCATGAAGAGACCCGGAAGGAAAAAGGTTGGAGTATGTCGAGATGAATGTTGGGAGTGATGTTGTACTCACTATGGTGGATAGTGGGTCAACTCACAACTTTATTAGCGAGGATACTATGAGAAGGATTGGACTGAGATTTGTACTAGTGCGGGCATGAATGAAGGCAGTGAATTCTCCTCCATATTCTGTGATCGGTGTAGCTGAGAACGTAGATGTGACACCTGGTGAGTGGAGAGGGAGAGTCGAATTCACTACAATGCGGATAGATGACTATGAGGTTGTACTGGGCATGGAGTTTATGAAGCAATTTGAAGCGATGGTTGTTCCCCATTTGAAGAAACTGTACATTTATGATGGACAAGAGGATGTACCTATTGGTGTGCTCACCATAGGAGTAACTAAGCCTGAGTGTAAACTAAAAACGATGAATATGAAGAATGGGAAACAAGATGAAAAGGTTTATAAGCGGTTGTCTGTTGTAGAGGAAAATATTACGGAGCAGTCACAGAATATCAGGACACTGTCAAATAGCATCTTGGACCTATCTAGGAGGCTGGAGGAATTGGAGGATGATGATGATTACTAGTATGTGAGGCCGAATGTTTAGACATAGGATCGAGAGGCATACTTACAAAGATTAGAAGTGGAGGATCTAGATAGGTGGATTGAGTTGATCAATGAGGGAGAGCCTTTAGGCTCTGCTCCCTCCTCATCTTCTTAGACTGTCATGGAGATAAGGCTCATTGTTAACTACTCATGGAAGTGAGTCTCCAACATTTTGAGCAGAAACCTAAGGGTTAGGTGACACAGGTAGCATGTACTAGATACTCATGATGATGTAGGGACATGAGTTCTTATGGAGGCGATGCATGGTTGGATTAGCTACCCAACCAATCACCGACATGAGGGGTACTAGCACATGATTCCTTGTAGAGTAATGGCATATCTATGGCATGAGGCAAGTTGAAAGGTGGACACATCTAGATTACCCATGTACACAGTTTGTGTGGATTGATGGTCTTAGCGATAGATGGTTGTTGGGATTGAGAATTGTCGAGGACAACAATGACTTGAGGTGGTGGAGAATGTAAGGCCCATGAATCATTGTTACGATGCGGAGAGTCGGTGAGGGTTCATGATGGGCGAGCAACGAGTTGGGCAATTCAACCGGCGAGTTGAGGGCACACCCACATGGTGTGACGAGATAGACGAACGAAGGAAATGAGCCAAGGTGCCGCCGCATGAAGGCTGATTACAAAAATGGCTAAGTGTGGAAATGTTGGCGAGTTTATATGGAGGAAAAACCCATGTATAGATGCACACACCAAGGGCCGATGTGAAGGAGGGGTGGTTCAACCAAAGGGTGGGTGACATGAGGGGTACCAACACATGATTCCTTGCAAACCAGTGGCATATCTATGGCATGAGGCAGGCTGAGAGGTGGAAACATCTAGATTACCCATGTACACAGTTTGTGTGGATTGACGGTCTTGGCGATGGATGGTTTTTGGGATGGAGAATTGTCGAGGACGATAATGACTTGAGGTGTGAGAGGATGTAAGGCCCACAAGTCATTGTTACGATGCGGACAATCGGCGAGCGCGCACGATGGGGGAGCGGCGAGTTGGGTGGTTCAACCGCCGAGTTTAGGGCACGGTCGCATGGTGCAACGAGCTGGCCGAACGAGGAAAACAAGCCAAGGTGTCACTACACAAAGGCTGATTGCAAAAATGGCTAAGTGTGGAAATGTTGGCGAGTTTATATGGAGGACGAACCCATGTATGGGCACACACACCATGGGTGGACGTAAAGCAGGGACAGTTCAACCAAAGGGTGGGTGACATGACGGGTACCAGCACATGATTTCTTGTAGACCAATGGCATATCTATGGCATGAGGTAGGTCGAGAGGTGGACACATCTATATTACCCATGTACAAGTTTGTGTGGATTGATGGAACTCGCAACGTATGGTTTTTGGGATGGAGAATTGTCGAGGACAACAATGACTTGAGGTGGGGGAGGATGTAAGGCAGATGAGTCATTGTTGTGATGTAGAGAGTTAATGAGGGTGCATGACGGGAGAGCGATAAGCTAGGTAGTTCAATCGACGAAGTTGAGGGCATGCCCGCACAGTGCGACGAGCTGGCCGAACAAAGGAAATGAGCCAAGGTGCCACCGCACGAAGGCTGATTCCAAAAATGGCTTAGTGTAGAAATGTTGGAAATTTTATATGGAGGATTGACCCATGTATGGGTGCACACACCATGGGCTGATGTGAAGAAGGGCAGTTCAACGAAAGGGTGGGTTGGCTTAGTGAGTCGAAGCCCTGACCAAAAGGCTGAATGCCATATAAACAAGTGGATGGATGGCGGAGGAAAATCAACAAAGCATTCTTCCAAGTGTTCATGCGAGCTAGTAGTGTGAGCTACTTGGTGGTCTGAAATGGTGAGCAAAGTGCAGGTGGTGACTTGGGCCAAAGCACGGGTTGCAGCAAACAAGTTGGCAAGTTCGGTCGCAGGTCAGGTAGTGGAAGTAATCGCAGGTTGGGTATCAGTTGAACGATGGGTGGGTGCACTCAGAGGTGCAACAAGCTGCTACATCGGGCAGGAAAACAAATGATGAATGAGCACACTTGGTAACTCGGAGGGTGGGGCAAGTTTGGGTGAGAGTGCCTGACTCAATTGAATGGGAGCATGACAAGTTGGGCAAACTGCAGTTAGGTGGTTAGCATGTCAAGTTGGGGTGATATTGGGTTGGTTGAAAGGGTGAATCATAGAACGATGGGTTGGTGCGACGAGTTGAGGTGACTGCGGATGGTTGGTTGGCGCAACGAGTCAAAGTGACCGTGAGTTGATGTGTTGGGCAGTGTGAATGGCAAGTGGGTGGGTGCACCTGAGGATGAGCAGGGCAACAGACGAGTTGGGGCAACTAGCGAGTTGGGTGACACAGTCGTGGGCATGATGAACCGATGAATGGGTGGAGTGCCCGGTGTGACAGTGCGACAAGTTGAACGATTGAGCGTGGTGTTGGATGGCATGGTACAGATGGCCTTCGGGTGTGCAACGAGTGGGTGACACAACGAGGCAGCGCTGCATAAAGGTAATCGAACGACGAGCATAGGCCGAACGATGAAGTAAATGGCAAAACGATGGATGTTGCGTGTGGGCACCTCTGCCCGGTGAAAAGCCAAGGCTGCACAGTGGTGTAGGCCAAAGTGTAAATTTATAGATTTGAGAGTTGGAATCTGGGGTTCCTTTCCATTGTAAGTTTATGTGAAAAACTGATATTATTATTATTATTCGGGCAGACTTGTATTGTAGGGAGTTGGCCCTCCTCATTTATATCGTTGTGCACTTATGTTAAAATAATGATGATGAATGTTGTATGAATGTTTCTGTTGTGTTAAAGACAGATAATATTTAGAAAAGTTGAAAATGAGTGGTGGTGTCGCACCCCCTTTGTGAGGTTGGAGAATTGCAGCCAAGGTAGGGGTGTGATAGGTTAGCTCATACTATAGTCAATTTACTAGTGATAGTACAAAGAGTGGAAACTCCAATAAGCAATTGGTAGCAACTAGGCTTTTTTGGTTTTTATACCTTTGGGATATTTTTGAGAATCTGTAATAAATATAAATTTAATGTATTTTTGGTTTTTATAAGTTTGAGATATTTTTGTAATTTGTAAAAGATTAAATATTTTAAAAATAATTTAAAATTAAATAAATAGATAAATGGTTTGAATTTACTCTTAAAATTTTGAAATATTTTTTCAATTTACAATTAAAAAGAGAATACTTACCCTATTATTTCTCAACCTATTAAATAAAATAAAGCAAGTTTTTATATTCAATTTTTTTTATTCAAATTCAAAATGCTGTAAAGAGGGTTTTTATATCTTTTTCATATCACCCAACTTTTCAGTGAAGCTAAGCTTAGAGTAAACAGATTTTTTTCCTCAATATTTTATTCAAATTCTACTTAAAATAAATTAAATTGCGATGATTCAAAACTGCAGTTAAAGAAAATCAACTTTTCCCTGATTCCAAATGCAGTATGGAGTTACTGAAATGCAGATGTAATCTTAACTAATTGTAATTATCCAAATTATAATCTTAACTAATTGTAATTATCCAAATTATAACTTTTCAAGCGATGTTTACTATGGCTATGGTTATCTTAAATATTGACTTTGAAATCGTTGGAATGTTATAGATAATAGCGAACTGATTGAAACTATTGATATTACTTTTATTCATCAAATTTCAAAATATTGATATTACTTTTATTCATCAAATTTCAAAATATTTTCGGAATAGAGAATGAAATTAATTAGTTAACACATCTAGTTATTTAGTCGACCGCTTTTCTATCCGATGGTACGAGAAATAGAACTATCATAGCTCTTGTTTTCAAATCTGAAGACTGTATTTGCTCTTGGAGTCGGTCGCAGAGAAGACGGCAGACACACAGACGAAAGTGCCAAGTTGCCAACTATCTTAATTCCCAAGTTGCCAACGGTATGTGCAGCTCAATATTAATGGCTTCTCTGACAGTCTTAGCTTCTCCGAGAGACATTTATTGTCTGTTCTTGAAAATATTTATCGTTCTTTCCTCCACATAAAGTGTTTGCTACATACTATATTTATGTTTCCTCCACATAAAGTGTTTCCATGATCAGTAGAAGCCCACTTGACGATCAAGTCATTTGCCCGTTAAATATAGTTAAAACTTTTATAAAATCCATAAAATATTTTTTTTTGAAATTGTTAGCTGATCAGATTGATGTGAAAACATCACATTTAATAAGAGACTATTTTGAAATTTCAATCTGAATATCACTTACTAAGCCCTGCGATATTTTTTTTAAAATTGAGTTTATTTTGATTAAAAAGTTTTAAAAAAAAAATGAAAAAAAAAAATAATCTATATAATTAAAAGATAAATAATTTTTGAAAAAAAACAACATAATCCAACTCATATTAATATAATTTATAAGTCTGTATACTTACAATTGATTTTACTAATGCTGTACTGCATTACATACATTTCAAGCAGTTCATTCCATACATTTTATAACTTTGTATATCTCGGTTTGATTTTACTAATAATGTACTGTATTACATTCCATACCAGAGGACAAAAAACAAAGTTTGTATACATAGGATTGATTTTATTAATGATATATTACATTACATTCCATAGAGGGGAACAAAAAACTATATATCAAGTCTTTCACTCTATACATTCTCTATGGAACAAAAAACTATATATCAAGTCTTTCACTCTATACATTTTATAAATTTGTATATATTTCTTTTTTCAGAGAAAAAAAAACAACACTACTTTATATATTAATATAATCCGTTACAAATACACAGTGAGCAAAAAAAAATATAATATCTGCACATAGTAATGATCTGATTTGCAAAAGAAAAAAAACAGTGACTCTCACTGCAAAAACAGGGGAGCAGCCAGCGTAATCGGAAGTAACCAATGTTGAGAAAGAAAATGACCAAAAACACTTCTCAAGAAAATGAACTAAAATTTTCCTTTACATAAAGGAAATAGATGTTAAAAAAAATATTTTTCCTCTACATGAAGGAATTATATTATTTGTTATATTTTTCATTCAAAAGCAAGAATTAACTTTTAATAAATTATATGATTATTAAAATAAAGATGATTTCAGGAAAGAGAAAAATTTGTGTATAAACACATTTGCACCCCCGAGTTTAGGCAAGCTACATATTTGACATAATAATTAGATCCAAGGAACATCGCTACCCGAACCAATTCGTCGTTATTTTCTTTGTATCCTTCAGTCATCCATGCAGGACATTCTAATCAGCCACCAATTCTTTCTTCTTGTTTCTTGTTATTCATGCAGTTGCTAAGTTTGCACGCTTTTATGGCTGTTTTTTGAATAATTTGGACTCTAAACAATTGTCCTTATAATTATTTTAGCTTTGTTTTCTTTTGGTCATAACTTATCTGTGCATCACCTTTACGGTTAACAAGTGTGGATGTATGAACATCATACCCTTAGCAACATCAAAATCATGTTAAAGGAACGCAGACATTCACACTCATAGAACAGATCACATTTGATCCCTTTATACTACATTTCATTTGGCAACATAATTGATAGACGTAACGTTGATTTTGGAATTGTTGGGTAGATAAAATAAGATAGCAATGAAAATTCCAAGTCATGACAAGAATAACACATTTTATATTATTATAAGACATAATCCTGTCATTAGAATTGTTTGGGAGACAAAATACGATAGCAATCAACATGCCAAATAAGGATAGCAATACCAATAGGATTTGTATTTGACAAAATTTGGATACCAATATAGCATATATCATTTGACATTATAAATTTTTATATGTTGGTCTTCATGTGTATCTTGTTAGGTCAGGTTAGATGTTGTTATAGTAGTTCATTAATCAAGAAATATATAACTGAAAACTAAATGAAACCGAATAATAAAAACACTATATTTTAAGTGGTAAAACCTTCACACGGTGTCATGGAAACATCTATAGGGCAAGGGATTGCATTTTCTATAAAACCAATAATGATTCTCCTCATTACAATAGTTCAGGTATTTATCATTTTATAGGAGGCTCTTCCGTTACACAATAGTTTTCGTTATAAAACCAACTTGGGATTGAATACTATTTTACTCATATTTACAATTAGTTGTCAAATTCCAACAAACTCTACCTTGACAACAATTTTCCTACTGCCTTGCCCATGCCCATTCATCATTTCTTCTAGAAGCCAAGAGAAGCTAAACACCATCACAACTTCTCTACTGTAATTGGTTTTGTGAATATATCTGCACAATTCTCTAGTGTATGGACCTTCTTGAGAGCTACATTTTCGCCGTTGATCACATGTCTCAGAAAATGATACCTTACATCAATGTGCTTGGTCTTGTTGTGATAAGTTGGATTTGTAGTCAAGTGAATAACACTCTATCTATGACACAGTACATTCACTTTCTCCTGCATCCTTCCAATCTCATCAAGTAGACCCTTTAACTAGATTACTTCCTTACTCGCATGTGAAGCAACTATATATTTTGTTTCAGTAGTGGACAACGTAACTATTTCTTGAAGCTTTGACATCCAACTAATTGCTCCACCTGCAAGAGTAAAGATATAACTTGTAGTAGATCTCTTTTTTTCCAAATCACCTACATAATCAACATCTACATATCCAGAGACCGATTCTTCACTAATATTAAATATGATGCAAAAGTCACTTCTGCCTTTTAGATATCGAAGCACCCATTTCACTGCTCACCAATGTTCTTCGCGTGGATTTTCCATTAACCTATTGACAACTCCAAGTGCATGTGAAATTTCATGTCTTGTAGAGACCATCACATACATTAAGTTGCCTACAGCATTTGCATATGGTACATGAGGCATATACTTCTTTTCTTCATCAGTTCTAGGACTCAAAATCGAAGAAAGCTTAAAATCGAAAGTTAATGGAACATTCACAGGTTTCACATTATTCATACAAAGCTTTTCAAGTACTCTTTCCACATACTTCTACTGTGATAACCAAAGCTTACCATTTTTCCTGTATCTGTGTATTTCCATGCCCAAGATATGTTTTGCTGCTCCAAGATCCCTCATATCAAACATCCTAGAGAGATGAGCCTTTAACGTGTTGATCGCTTCCATGCTTTTGCTTGCAATAAGCATATCATCAACATACAAAACTAAGATAATAAATATGCCACTGAAACTCTTGAAGTATACATAATGATCATACTCACTTCTAATAAAGTTTTGGCTCACCATGTTGTACCATTGCCTAGGAAACTACCTCACACCATGCAATGATTTCGTGACCTTGCAAACTAATCTTTTGGTGCGACCTTGCACAAAACCTTCTGGTTGTTCCATATATATCTCTTCATCCAAATCACCATGTAGAAAAGTTGTTTTAACATCTAACTGCTCTAACTCAAGGTTAAGTAATTTAGTTAGTCCCAACATAGTACGAATAGAAACAAGTTTCACAACTTGTAAAAAAATTTCATGAAAGTCGATACCTTCAACCTGAGAACACCCTTTTGCTATCTGTCTCGCCTTATACCTTTCGATACTTCCATCAACTTTATGTTTCAATTTGAAGACCCATTTGCATCCAACAACACTTCTCCCTATAGGAAGTTCTACAAGATCCCATGTATTGTTCTTGAATATGGAATTTGTTTCTTCTTCCATAGCCATTTTCCATTTTTTGCTATATGTATCATCCACTACTTTCTGATAACAAGAAGGTTCCCCATCTTTAGTAATCAAAGCAGAAAATGAAGCAGATTCTTCATACCTTTTAGGAGTTTTTCTTTCCCTTTTATACCTTCTTAGAGTGACTCGTTGTTGAACTAGTTTAGAAACTTCAACAACTTCCTTTGTATCTTTAACACATTTTCCTCTAGGAGTCTTTTCTTCTGTTTGACTTTCACAGAAAGGTCTAGCCTCCAACTGAATTTGTTGATTTGGCGATACCTGTTCTTTTTCAATTCTTTCAACATTTGATTTTAAAAGAGAAGATTCATCAAATGTCACATCTTTGTTAATGACTATCTTCTATGATGTAGGATCCCACAACTTGTACCCTTTCACCACATAGTCATACCCAACGAAGACATAACATTTTGATTTTGGATCTAACTTTAAACGTTGATTTTTAGGAATAAGAGCATAAGCATCACATCCAAATATCCTTAAATGTGAATAATCACAAGATTGATCTGACCATACTTCTTCAGGAATTTTACATTTAATTGCTACTCAAGGTGATACGGTAACTAAGTAATAAGCACTGGATACTACTTCTGCCCACTATTCCTTTTGCAGGTTAACATTGCTGATCAACTCTTTCCATTTGACTCTGATTGATATGCTCAACAACACCATTTTGCTGAGGAGTATAAACAATAGTTTCGTATCTAACAATTCCTTCTTCCTTATAGTATTGTTCAAATTCTAGAGAAGTGAATTCACCACCATTGTCAGCTTTTAAACATTTAATTGATTTGCTCGTTCTTTTTTCTACCATTACTTTAAATTGTTTAATGACATTGAATACATCAAATTTCTTTCTCAGCATAAAGACCCAAACTTTACGGGAGAACCCATCAATAAACAGTAAAAAATATAGAGAACCTCCATCTGATACAACAGGAGATGGTCCCCACAGATCAGAATGAATATAGTCTAAAAAATTCTTTACTATGATGACTTTTAGTTTTAAATCTCTGTTTACACTGTTTTCCATACACACAATGTTTACCGAAATCCAACTTCAAGGATTGCAAATCAAGAAGTAATTTACGTTTCATTAGTACCTGAAGACCTTTTTTGCTCATGTGACCCAATCATTGATTGCATATGTGAGTACCTTCTTCTTCTTTCTTTGACATAATCGTTGCTTCACTGACCTGAGTACTTCTTTTGAGTCTGTAAAGATTTCTGACCTTTTCTACTTTCATAACAACTAGGGTGCCTTTAAGGACTTTTAGCACTTCATTTTAACTTGTAAACTTATAGCCATCTGAATCCAACACTCTCTAAGAAATCAAATTTTTCTTCAATTTAGGTACATGTCTAACACTAGTTAATGTTCTAATTGTGTTATCATACATTTTAATCATGATATTTCCCATCCCAACAGTGTGGCATTATACATTATTACTCATAAACACAGAACTACCATTTACATCTTCATATGAAGTAAACTAATTCCTTTGTGGACACATGTGATGAGGAGCATCAGAGTCTAACAACCAACTTCCAAAATTGTGAGAGACATTACATAAAGGTAAAGTTTCATCTATCATACATAATTCTTCGGCAGATAAAACTTTGTCTATCATACCTGAATCAACCTGATTTTCTTCTTTCTTTGGGCTATCAAACTCTTTTCGTTTCCAACGGTCTTTTTCGAGGTGTCCAATTTTATTGTTGTGCCAACATTTTTCCTTATGCTTCTTTCCCTTTGATTTTGATATGGAAGACCCCCTTGTTTTTTCTCTTCTCTCCTTTGACTGTCCTCTTGCTATCATGGCTTCTGGTGCAATTGTCTTAGTACTGGATTTCCTTCGTATTTCTTCGTATAAGAGAGCTCCCACAATTGATTCAAATTTCAAACAATCAGCAGTGCTCAAACTGATTGAAGTTACAAAGTGGTCCCATGACTTGGGCAAAGAACACAACAAGGTTATAGCTTTGTCTTCTTCCTCAATTATAATTTCCATATCTGATAATTGGCATATAAGGGTATTAAAAACATTCAAATGTTCTGCAACTTTTGTGCCCTCCTTCATCTGAAGACTACAATTTTCTTTTCAAATAAATTCTATTGGTTAATGACTTTTTCATATATAGATTTTCCAGTTTTTTCCATAGACTTGCAGCTGTACTCTCTTCAACAATGTTGAAAATAGCTTCATCCACCAGGCATACCCTGATGGTACTGAGAGCTCAGGTATCCAAGTCCTCCCAGTCTGAATCTGTCATGCTAGCAGGTTTCTTATTTTCCCTGTTCAGTTTCCATAGAGAAAAGTTGTTTTTGCCGATGAATTTCTCCATCTCAAACTTTGCATTCGTCATCTTGACCATTTTCTTTCTATAGGGTTTAAAAAAAAATATGTTTCTAGATTTTCTTCCTTGGGTTGTTTCAACTAAGGGTTCACTTTTACTTTCAATTTCTATGAACAAATACTGATTCTCTTCCTTCTTCTTGATTCAATTCTTAAAAAAAACATTTATGAAATTGACCCAAAAATTTCCAGAATTTTCAGTTACTTGAGGAAAAAAATTTAGTTTCACTACTCCTTTAAAAACAAATTTCCTTATTTTTTTTCCTCAACCAAAGAATCCCCCCCAAAAAAAAAAAAAAAAAAAAAATACATTCAACACTTTTTTTTCTTTCTAATCATCTATCAAAATAACAATAAAAATTACCCACTCTTTGTTTTCACCAAACCCGCAGAAAATAGGTTGTTCCTCCAACGAACTTCAGCAAACTCAGGCAGGAAAACAACATAAACAATATGTTCTATGGGTATGTCTTTGGCACTGACAAATTTCTTTGAAAAATGGGTGGCAGCATTCTTCCTCAATGGTAGCAGTGATCAATATTTTTCTTCCTCCTCTCCGTGTGTTTGAAAAAAATATATATAATGGTGGCTTTTCATTCAAATCAATATTGAGTTGGTGAATTTCATCAAATAATTGTTGCATGTTATAGGTTTTAAAAAAATGGCAGCTTTGTCTCTTGGACTGTGGCTATCTTCAATAACCACTGCAGATATCTTCAAGAAATAGGACTTCAAGAAATCGGACGACTTCCTCTTAAAAAAACTCAGCTCAACAGCTCCTCTCTCTGCAACAGTTGCTCTCGATAATAGTATGCTTCTCTTCGACGAATGACCTTATTTCTTGGGGCTCTCTTTGTCCTGCACACCCAATAGATTACTCTGATACCACTTGTTGGCAGAGCAGTTAATAAACCAAGAAATATATAACTGAAAACTAAATGAAACTGAATAGCAAAAACATAAGATTTTTACGTGGTAAAACCTTGACACAGTGTCAAGGAAACATCAATGGGGCAAGGGATTGGATTTTCTATTAAACCAATAATGATTCCTCTCATTACAACAGTTCAAGCATTCATCACTTTATAAGAGGCTCTTCCGTTACATAACAGTTTTCATTATAAAACCAACTTGGCAATAAATACTATTTTACTCATATTTACAATTAGTTGTCAAATTCCAACAATAGATATATTCATTCAATGTGCTTGTAGATAGATACGTATGTTATAACAGTTGTTTGGCATGAGATGTATATTTAAAGATGCGTGTGGTGATGATGTTAGACAATGCTTTTGTTTTGTTAGATGTGATCACGATGATGATATCTAGTTACATTATTAGATTTGTGTGCTAGCTAATGGCTTTTATATGTGTTAGAGGAGTATATAATTAGATGATGTTCGATGGTTATCATCATGATGTTTATTTTTATGAAACTATATTTATTTTTATTTTTGTTAGACGTTTATCATCATGATGTTTATTTTTATGCAATTATATTTATAGATTATGTATTGGTGAACTTATATCAAAATTTCATATATGAAATTATGTGCAAAATGATTTACTTTAAAAAAAAATCAAAGATATTTTTATAATTACGAAGTTCAATATGGGTGAAACTATAATTGTAAAATCACCATAAATATTTTTCTATTGCATAGATAGTTCATACATATTCATTATAACTAAATTCTTATTTGAACAAGGGTTGCAATTTGCAGTTTATACATATTCATTCTAACTAAATTCTTATTCGAACAAGGGCTGCAACTTGTAATTCATACATATTCGTTCTAACTGGATTCTTATTTAAACAAAGGTTGCAACTTGCAAAGTCCGTGCCTATAGAAAAAATATGAATAAATAAATAAATGTTTCTAAAACATGTCTAAAAAATAGTCACTACAAAACAAAATCAATTTTATACGCAATTAAAGTATACAAATCACTAAACAAAACTACCTTTCTAGTCATAGTCAATAATAGAAATGAGAAAGTTGTGAGCTATAATAATAATACACAAGTTAGACAATATCTAACTAATCTATGCAATTGATTTTAAAAATGTTTATGGCAACATATAATCATTAAATAAAAATTTCAAAATATTTACAATGAAAATTAAATATATAATATGATAAAATCAACAATAATTAAAAAATGTTATAAAATATTGGATTATAAAAATAACATTAAAGGTAATATGATTGTATAAATTTATAAATTAAAAATTTATTTATTATAATAACTGTGAAGCATCTTATTTATATATAATATATTATATATTATTATATATATCTATATAAATTATATAATATACATACCATATGAATTTAAAATAATATGTATTTTAAATTTTATTAGTTTTTTTAATTTCTAATGTTTAATTAATATAAGAAATTAAATCAATAAACCATTATCAACAATATTAGTTAAAAAATATATAAAAATATTCTTTTAAGTTTATCTATAAAATTCAATCTATTGTTAAATTTAAAAAACTTAAGTGATTTTTTTTTACAATAACATTGTTGTGTCCAACTGAATAGACTTTGACTAGATTCTTTGGATTGGTGGAAGCACATTTTAGGTGTTTAAATAAGTTATCAATGATATGAGAATCATCCCATAGTTCATTGTTCTAATGATGAATATAACAACATTGTCTCCATGGTAGTTATATCTCATAATTAACCATCCATACCAACTTCTATTTGATTGCCTCCATTACCCACTTGTGATGAAGAATTACTATTATTATAGTCATTCCTAATTGGTGAATTTCGATGTAGTGGGAAGTGCATATGTGATTGATTCAAGTATTCTTAGCATGATGCATCTCCGAGTTATGCTCTTAATGTAACCTTCTCTCGATTTGACATTGTAGTGGGGTGCACGAGAAGATGATAGGTTTGTCGCTCATCATCACTAGAATCATAATTTCAAAAAATATTAAACATTAGTACATCAATGATATTAGTAAGCACAACGAAATTGCTTTGTTGAAATTACATTATACCAAATAATTATTATCATCGCTCACCTAGGATTGTAGTTAGAAGAAGGCATGTTACAATGGACATGGTAAAGTGGTTGTCCATTGTCAACTACAAATTGATTGCGGTATGTTTCTCCTCTTAAGAGCTTCTGATGTTTTTGAACTAGTGGAATATTTTATGCATTTGAAATTGATTCTGAAGCAGGATCTTGCAAATTTGGATACATTTTTATTCAAATTGACATGGGTAGAAAAAAAAAATTAATTAGATAATCGAAATATAAATAAAATCTAAATTTACTAGAGATGGAAAGGGAGAACTTCGCGAAGGAATTTGAGAAATATGGAATGTGTTGGAATTTGAGGAATTGGCAATTTGATATTATGATATTTTCTCCCTGCATTTGAGAAAAATCAACAATAATTTTTTGTGTACATACCTAAAATTTATTTCAAGAACCATATAACCACAATCCGAATTTCAATATACTTTTCAAACCATTTTTCAACAATAAAGTGACTTTAAGCATAAATGTATACTATTGATCCATAAACTGTTGTGGATATGCCACTAGACAGTTTGTCACAATAGATCTGACAATATTATATTAAAAATCCAAAATTCTTCATTATTATAGTTTAATTTAATTTCTAGATCTGTAGATTTTACTATAATTAGTGCATGAATGCAAATGGAAATTATGCAGAAAAGTAGAGAATGAAAAAATAAGCTCACAAACACACATAAGACACAAAATATGCTATGGGAAACCCTTTGTGGAGAAATCCCACCTGGAAGGTGAGGCCACTTTGCTCTCTTTCTTTATTTGGAAAATAAGTCTACACGTACCAAGAAATAATGTTTGTGATCCACCGGATACTAAAGTGCACATATCCTCTATGTGTACTCTACCTCCTTGTTTGGTGATTTAATTGTCAGTTATATCCCTATCATTTAATTTTTCAACAGAGGTTTCGTAAACTGACGAGGTATACCTTTAGTATATGTACTAGGTGGTTATTTTTCAAATTAGATTAATCTAATGTAATTTAATACTAATTACAAAACATATTAAATCATCCTAAGCCAAACTAAACATAAAGGAATTGAAATCACACTTGCTTGAAATTGAAATCACACTTGCAAAATTGTGTTGGGTGTGGAGGCTAATTATCTTTTGTATTTAAAGGTATCGCCGCACCAGACCCCAGTTCGAAATGGGGTGGCAACGCCACCATAAAATATTCGCTACAAGGGGGGCCTAAGCCGGGGGGGCTACGACCTTTTGGGAGCCCCGCCCCCCCCCCCGGGCGGGGGGTTTTGGGGGTAGCACTCCCAAATCTAATAATAGATGTAAAATTGCCTTGTAAAAGTATAGTAATTTCTAGTCAATCTGGGTCATTCCTTAGGTGGATGATATGATGGTAGAAGTTATGTTTAATTTAAGGGTTTTGCCCTAGAAGACAACCCTTCACTATATATGAGGGAATTGTATTGCGTTTGTGTAGATCTATATTCCAAGTGAGGAAGAGAGAGGAGATTGAGAGCGAAGAAGGAGTTATAGTGGATTTATTGTAGGTTGTATCTCTTCAGTTTGCTGGATAATATAAAAAGAAGAATTAGTTGTTTCTCCATGGACGTAGCCCAAACTGGGTGAACTACATATATTTGTGTCTCTCTTGTTTTATGCGTTTTCTATGTTTATATTTCTACAATATTTTATGTGTTCCATTGTTCTGTGATATATAATTTTCTAACAACTGGTATCAGAGTCGAAGGTCTATTTGGATGATAAACTCGTAGGAGATAAGGGTTGTTGGTTCGAGTGGGAGAAATGGCGGAAGATGGTAGGTTTAGGGTCAAAAATTTCAATGGCCAAAATTACCAGTTCTGGAAGATGTAGATGGAAGATTATCTGTGTCAGAGAGATCTGTACCTACTATTGAGCAGAAAGACAAAGAAGCCGACAAGTATGACATACACAAAATGGAATATTCTCGACAGAAAGACACTTGGAACAATGCGGCTGTACCTAGCGGTGTCGTTAGTGCTTAAAATTTCAAAGGAAACGACAACAGAGGGTTTAATGTCGACATTGCCCAAACTATATGAAAAACTCTCTACCTCAAATAAGGTATTTCTTATGAAGCGTTTATTTAATATGAAGATGCCAGAAGGTGGATCTGTTGCAGACTATTTAAATGATTCTAATACATTACAAGTCAGTTAAGTTCTATAGGGGTAGCCTTTGATGATGAAGTTAGGGCTCTGTTATTTTTATGGTCATTGCTAGAAGGTTGGAATGGTTTAGTTATGGCCATTAGTAACTTTGTCTCTAGATCTAGTACTTTAAAGTTTGATGATGTTATCGGTGCAATCCTTAGTGAGGAAATGCGACAGAAAATCTCTGATGAGACATCAGTTAATGCTTTGATTACAGAGACTAAGGGGAAGAAAAATGGAAAGGGGAAAGAGCCCAAGATACCGCAGTCAGTCAAGAAAAGGCATATCCAAGTCTAGATTGGGGATAGTGTGCTAGAAATGCAGGAAGAAAGGACACTTGAAGAAAGGTTGTAAGTCTCGAAAGGGAAAAGAAGGAGACGTGCAGTAAAAAACTAATTATGAAGTGAATGTAACATGTCATGTGTTGCAATATGCCTTGATTCTTTCATTAGAAAATATTATTGATGCCTGGGTAGTAGATTCAGAGGCCTCATTCTTGTAGGTTTTAACCCCGTACAGAAATTACCTGAATACGAATTCTAAAACACAAAAAATAAACAATGCAAGAGCATAACACATAAAACGCGTATACACAAATATTTCCCTTGGATCCCAAAACGGGACTACTAGCTTGATTTTTTATTATTTTCCTTTGAATGTTATAATAGATATTTATACATACCGAAGCATCCAATACCAAGGACCAAAAATGATTGCATCCAATACCATGGACTGAAAAACCATTGCGTCCAAAAGAAATGTGTGGAAATCATGCACAAAACCATAGGTGGGTCTGCCCAACCTAACATAGGGTCCAAAACCAAAATTTTCTGGGGCGTTGTCCCGAGCCCCATAAAGTGGGGCTATGGGTACACCTCAAAACCACTGTGACTCCCCACCCACTACACAATCGGCACAACGAAGGGGGGCTCTGCGCCCCCCCCCACACCCCCTCTAACCCCCCCAATTAGCTATGTGGGCTAATCTTGAAAAAAATATAACACAACTCAATCATTCCATGCCACACCTGATAGGAAACATTTTTATGATTATGTTCAAGGAGATTTTGGACAGGTTCGATTGGGCAATGATAAACCCTGTAAAATCATTAGAATGGATCCAGTTCTTATAAAACAACAAAATGGAAATCAGTGGCTATGAAAGGAGGTAATACATGTTCTAGATCTGAAGAAAAAATTGATTTCAACAAGGCAGTTGGGAGGTGAAGGTTACCTAACTACTTTCACAGATAAAACCTAGAAGGTCACTAAAGGATCCCTCATAATAGCGAAAGGAGGAAAGGTTTGTACATTGTATTTAAGCAATGGTATTTCTAATTTTGTTAATGCTTTAACCTGTATAGGAGAAGATACGTCATTGTAGCATCATAGGCTTGGGCACATGAGTGAGAAGGGGATGCAGACTCTTCACTCAAGAAATTTGTTGCCAGGTTTGAAGCATGTTGATTTAAAATTCCGTGAGAATTGTGTTTATGGAAAACAGAAAAGAGTCAGATTCCTTAGAGTTGGGAAAGAAAAGAAGAGAGAAAAATTAGAGCTTGTGCATACAGATGTATAGGGACCTGCTCAAGTATCATCTCTTGGTTGCTCTCATTATTATGTTACTTTTATTGATGATGCAACCAGAAAAACTTGGATTTATTGTATTCAAAATAAATCTGATGTATTTGATACTTTCAAAAGATGGAAAGTTTTGGTTGAAAATGAGACAGGAAAAAGGTTGAAGTTTATCAGATTAGACAATGGAGGTGAATATTGTAGCAAAGAGTTTGATAGGTACTATTCT
Source organism: Pinus taeda (assembly GCA_000404065.3). Taxonomy (NCBI): domain Eukaryota; kingdom Viridiplantae; phylum Streptophyta; class Pinopsida; order Pinales; family Pinaceae; genus Pinus; species Pinus taeda. The sequence goes on from APFE030353506.1 coordinate 20,143, forward strand.
AAGAATGGAATTCGTAGAGAGAAGATAGTTCCAGGAACACCACAAGAAAATGGTGTGTCAGAAAGGATGAACAAGGCAATCATGGAGCGTGCAATGTGCATGAGATTGCATGCAGGATTGCCTTTACAATTTTGGGCAGATGTTGTAGATATTTTTGTTTATCTAATAAACATAATGCCTTCAAGTTCCTTATATGGTGCTATTCCAGAGGAGGCATGGACAGGTGAAAAGGTAAACTACTCTTTTTAAAGACTTTTGGTTGTGAAGACTTTGTCCACATTAATAAAGAAAATAGAACAAAGCTCGAGGCAAAATCAAAGAAATGTACCTCTATTGGATATGGTGTTAATGATTTTGGTTGTTTCTTTTATGATTATGAAAAACATAAAATCATTAGAAGCAGAGATTTCATATTCAATGGAAAGGTATTGTATAAGGATCAGCTGCAGGAAAAGAAACAGGAAAAGGAAAACAAAGAATACACAGTGCTTGACTATATCACAAGTAAAGTGATGGTACCTAAAAATCGTAATGATCAACAGCCAAAACAACAACGATAACAACAACAAGCACCTCAAACACCTGAAGGTGTTGTTAGAAGATCTACCAGGATAAGTAGACCCATTAAACGATACTCTCCTTCATTATATTATTTATTGTTGATTGATTCTGATGAACCAAAATGTTATGAAGAAACAGTGTAGGTAGAAACCAGGAAGAAGTGGGAGCAAGCCATGAAAGAAGAGATGGATTCCTTAGCACATAACTAGACTTGGGACTTCGTCAGGTTGCCTGCAAGTAAAACAGAATTGTAGAATAAATGGGTTTACAAGTTGAAGGAAGACGATGGAGCTAGAAAAAGGTATAAAGCTAGACTTGTGGTGAAAGGGTTTGCACAGAAAAAGGGTATAGACTTTGATGAGATATTTTCTCATGTTATGAAAACGAATTCAATCAGAACTATTCTATGTCTAGTAGTGGTTGAATATTTTCATCTTGAGTAGTTAGATGTAAATACAACGTTTCTCCGTGGGGATTTGGAGGAAGAAATATATATGCAGCAACGACAACGATATGAGTTAAAAGGGAATGAGAAACTAGTGTGCAGGTTGAAGAAGAACTTGTATGGCTTAAAACAGGCTCCAAGGCACTGGTATCTAAAATTTGATAGGTTTATGTCTGAACAAGGTTATACTAGATGTCACTCTGATCATTGTGTTTATCTCAAAAGGAAAAATGATGGCCGCTATATTGTATTGTTATTGTATGTATATAACATGCTTGTTGCAGGTTCTAACATGGAGGAAATAAATTTTCTCAAAACAAAATTGGCAAACTCATTTTCAATGAAGGAGTTTGGTGCTGCAAAAAAAATACTTGGTATGATAATAACTACAGACAAGAAGAATCGCAAATTAACATTGTCTCATAATCAGTACATACAAAAGGTGTTGAAAACGTTTAATATGTAGAATGCAAAACCAATTATTATACCTTTGGCTAGCCATTTTAAATTAAGGAGGAGTGTACCAAGACTTAGAAAGAAATGGCTCATATGTCTAAAGTTCCATATGCATCAGCCGTTGGAAGCTTAATGTATGCAATGGTCTACATAAGGCCTGATATTGCACATGCAGTGGGAGGTGTATGCAGGTACATGAACAACCCACTAAAAGAAAATTAGATGGTGGTGAGGTGGATTCTCAGGTATTTAAAACGTACCACAAATCAAGCATTATGCTTTGGTGGTTCAAACATTGCTCTACAGGGACATGTTGATGTAGATATTGCGAGTGATAGAGATAACAAGAGGAGCACAATAGGATACGTGTTTACTGTGGGTAGAGAAACTTTCAGTTGGATCTCAAAACTGCAAAGTGTTGTTGCACTGTCAACAACATAAGCAGTGTATGTTACTACTACAGAGGCTAGTAAAGAAATGATTTGGTTACAAAGGTTTCTGGATGAGTTGGGTAAGAAGAAGGAGTTGGGCAGGTTATACAGTGACAGCCAAAGTGCCATACATATTGCAAAGAACTTTGTGTTTCATTCCAAGACTAAGCATATATATCTCAAGTACCATTTCATATGGTCAACGTTGGAAGATGGAAAATTAAAGCTGGAAAAGATGCACACTAGAAGAATCCTACAGATATGTTAACAAAAGTTATAACTAGGGAGAAACTGAGAATCTGCTTAGTTTCATTTGGTCTTCAAGTATGATGAATAATATGAGAAATAATCATGTCCAAAGTGGAGTCATTGTCCACCAAACGAAGCAGTGGTGAAGTTGTTATAATCAGTCTCCAAGTCAAAGATTTTTGGGTGTGGAGCCTAATTATCTTATGTATTCAAAGGTATCGTCGCATTGGACCCCAGTTCGAAATGGGGTGGCAACACCGCCCATAAAATACTCGTTATAGGAGGGGTTCGGGGAGGGGGTTGTGGCTGCAAACTTTTGGGAGCCCCTCCTTGCGGGTAGTTTCGGGGGCAGCGCCCCCGAAGCTAAGAATAGATGTAAAATTGCCTTGTAAAAGTATAATAATTTCTAGTCAATCTGGGTCGTTCATTAGGCGGATTATCTGACGGTAGAAGTTATGTACAATTTAGGGTTTTTTCCGTAGAAGACAACCCCTTTCTATATATGACGGAATTGTATTATGTCTATGTAGATCTATATTTTGAGTGAAGAAGAGAGTGGAGATTGAGAGCGAAGAGGGAGTTACAGCGAATCTGTTGTAAGTTGTATCTCTTGATTTTGCTGGATAATATCAAAAGAAGGGATGGTTGTTTCTCTGTAGACGTAGCCCAAACTGGGTGAACCACATATATCTGTGCTTCTCTTCTTTTATGCATTTTCTCTGTTTATGTTTCAGAAATATTTTATGTGTTCCACTGCTCTGTAATATATAACTTTCTAACAAATTGAAATCACTCTTGCTGGAAAGAAAATCACACCCACACTTGCTAAAATGAAATCACACTTACTGAAAGGAAAATCCCACTTGCATAAAATGAAGACACATTTGCTGAAAACAAATCAAAATAGAATAACTAAATTATGTTACCAATATGTACGAACGTGTGATAAATTCCATTGATTGGGGGCCTTCATTCCTCAGTAAGCACACTAAACAAACTATCGCATCTTGGAGATCAAAGTGACAATATGTATTCATAAAATGAGTTTAAAGATATTACAAACATTCTCTCTCCTCACTTTACAAACCACATGGATGGAAATTAGAACCTCCAACTAGAAACTAACAACTAACACTAACACTTACAACCTCTAACTTGCATCTAATGACTAACAATCCTTTGTATGAAAGGTGCACTCCTATTTATAAAAAAATTGAGCATAGCTATAAAATAAATATAGATCCTTAGGTCTCTCCCTAAATCCACATTTTTCTCGTGTGGTTCTAACAATATCCTAAAAAATGTAACATATAAATCCTCTCCTCCATGATTCTTCTCCTTTGGATGTGCATAGTTAATGATCCACATTTTCTACAATTATTCCATAAATCCTTATGCATTGAAATTTGAAATTCTAATTTGTGGTTGGATGGCCAAGTAGGACCCTTCTAGAATCTCCAAGTAGGTGTATAATATCACAAAACTGATAATACCTTTAGATATTTATGAAAATATGTTAATGTCATCACATTTAATCATAAAATCACTTATACTACTTAAAATCAACGACTTGGAAGATAATAATGATAAACTCATGTAATGATGAAAATCATTACTTAATGTAATCTTATGGGGCTATAGAGTTACAGAATCAGGGTAAAATAATGGAAATGTGGGTAAAAGTAGATGACATTTTGACATACCCCCTAACTGAAGTGTGTGTCCTCATGCAATTATTGCATTGATTCACTTAATCATAAGTTTATCTTCTTGAAATGTTTTTCAGCTTTATGAGCTTTGGATTTGTATTAATTCTCTTTTAGCTTTGCACGATCATATCATTTGACAACTTTTTGTTATTTTTGCAAAGAGTACATTGAAATACATTTGACTACAACATATTTATTATTTATGGTTGGTTCTTGTGTGACAACCAAAATTTTATGAGTATTGGTTCTTGTGTAAAATTACTTTTCTTATTATTGTTACACATGAGTACTTGAAAACATTTAGAATTCCTCTTGAAGTCCCATAGTGATTGTGAGTCATTTAATTTTCTCATCAATTGATCACTGAAAAACATATAAATTTTTTTAATCAAAATGCAATAATAGTTGATTTGGGGAAAATATGTTGGTTAGGATGAAATAAAATGTGACATGTGGCATTAAATATGAATATCCCTTTCCCCAACTTAAGGTGTTTTCAATTCTCTTGCAAACTAGAAAGGGAATATGAATGTAGTGAGGGATCATCCAAAATTGCAATTTTAGTATTTAAGGAATTACATGATTAAAAATTAGAAAATTACATATTTGCACCTACCTGAAAATTGGAAAACATATGTATATCAAAGAGTGTGGTTGTTGTTGTTGGATCATGGAATATGAAGTAAAATAATTTAATACGTTTCTTATTTCCATTTGTTGTATGAATTGAGGATGAGATTGGAATCTTTATTGGTATGGTTGTTGAATGGAGTCCTGCTGCAAACTATTGAAATCATGTAGTCTTCATTTGTTCCCACTCGATGGCATAATTCTTATCCATGTGAATAAATGTGTCGATGTCGAACATAGAAAATAAATTGTTGGATTATTGGCCATTAATTAATGCCATTAACCAAGATGAGACTACTCACCATTGATGTCAATGAGAGTCAATATGCCTAAGTACATCTTACTAGGTATGAATAGATTTTTCATAGTTGATTCACCTAGAAGATCCAACAAATAGGGGACATTGTTGTATTCCTACTGTTTATTGGTGAGAGAACTTGCCATTAAGCCATGCAAGCCTCAAGGTACTTGAAATATCTCTAGTTTTGATCCCATATGGTGTGTCGGAGTTGATGGGTCAAAACTTGTTATAAGGGAGGCCTTAATGAATCCTCCATCATCTAACACGGGTATGAAATAATAATTTGAACGATTATAGATGGAAAATTTGAATTGAAGCAAGGTTTATTTAATAGAAAGGAGAAGGGAAATGGGGTGACTAAACTTTGTAAGGGAGTTGATGAGTTTATTTTTGGGTTAAGAGTGAGTGAAAATGACGCAGGAAAGTATGAAGATTGCAAGGGAAATGAGCTTTTGGTAGTAGGGAGATGGACAATTATGGATCAACTACATGACTAAAATGTGTAGCAATGGTAAAATTGGTATGTGTTTAGTATCAATGGTGTAGTGGATTTGATTTTACATTAAATGATCGCGTTCTTCTAAAATAATATTTCTCTTTAAAAAGGTACTTATGCATATAGTTTTGTCTTCCTTCATTATTCTGGAACCTGCAAAAACTTAGCAATATTTCTACAACAAATTGTAAGACTATTAAAACATAGAGGTAATTAGTCCCTCTTCATTTGATATATACAAGAAAATTTAGAAATAATACTAATAAAACAAATTCAAGAATGAAAAACTAAATGCACTTTTACTTGATTAGTACCATGGATCACTCATTATTGTTTTGTTGGTGACTTCTTCATTGAATTTCTAACCAATTTTGAGCTTGAGACGTCTTCTCCACACACTTAATGCTTCATCGATAGATCATAAACCAAATTTGCATAAGCTACTGAATTGTGTCAATTTTGCAACCACCAGAAATGCAAATCATTGCATTTCCTTATCGCTTTTACAACTTGCATTTAGACTCAGACAATGTTTTTTCAATTATTGCAGTTGGATTTTAAATATTTCTAGTTTTTTATGAAATTCCAATTTTGTCACTGTGTTTGTTATTTTTCTCTAGCACTCCACCCTTGTCCATGATCTTGTGGATCAAGAAAATGGTAAAAATTCAAAATTCTTAGATCATATTGAAACAAATGGAAAATTATGCATAACATCATTCTGAATCCAACACACTTTGTTTCACTAAAATCTAACTTTAGATGCTCTCGGAGTTACATTCTGATCGTTTCATGAAACAACTAAAAAAATGAATTTTTGAGTTGCATAAATGACACTTTGAAAGTTTTTATTGGACCTTCATTGGTCGATGGGTGTTTGACACTTGTCATCGTTTGACTAGTGGACACGTGACTATTTTTCGTTGGTCAACAGTTTTGCTGCGGTGGGCCAACAAGGAAGTGCCATATGGTCAACCATTGGTTGCCATGTGCGATCCTTGTGGGAGAAAAAATTTCATGAGAGGGCAAACAACCTCCCCATCGATTGAGCCCATGACCTCTTGACAAACAAAAAATCACTTTACCAACTCCACTCCATTATTACTTGTTAAATATAGCTCATAAACTTTTATTTAAGGTTTAACATAAGTGCCTTTTGGGGAGGGGGTCAGGGCTAAGCTCTAGCCCTTGGCCATCCCAGCACTATGAACCATGGGCGGGATTTGAGGGCTAGGACTTAGCCCGGCCCATGGTCCCATGAAACCGCATATGACCAGGTGCTTAAGTTAAAGGTGTCAGCAGAGGAATGGGGATTAGCATCTAATTCACGGCACCCAACGTGGTCTCATAGCACCACATGACCAAGATTTTCGGTCCTAGGGGCTAATTTTAACCGTCGTACAATTTCAACCGCTTGCCAAGAAAGCCATATTTGTGTTTCATTCTCATTTTCTTGGCACACATGTCGGTTTTGGTCAAATTGTAGGATTATTAACAACATAATTGGGCAAAAACGTAAAACAATGATATCTTTCTCAATTTTTAGCCAAATGAGATGTAAAAAGAGTCAAAATAGGCATTTTTGACAGCTTTGGATCCATTTGAGAAATTAGTTTTATTGTTTGAGCCTTATAAAGGCCTAAAATTATACTTTTGATTAGAAATTTAGATCTCTTATCCAATTTTTATTGAAAATTTGTAAAACTAACTTTATTCAATTTTCTTTCCTAATCTTCCAGGTCGTAGAGAGCACAATAAGAGAGCATAATCAACAATATTGAAACTATTTATTCATTTGGAATGTGAAATTAAAAAGACAAACTTAAAGGATTTGATCTCTAAATTCAAATTGTGACACTCAAAAATCTTTTTATTCTCCTTCTCAAATATTCCTTCTCTTTCTACATATTCATGCAAATGATTAGTGAGTTGAGTGGCTCTTACTACACCACCAATAAATAAAATTTAAAACAAAATGAAATCTAACTTAAAAAGTTAAAAAAAATGCATGAACAAACATGGTTTTTATTCATTGAGTCTATCGTGCTCTACTCTACTGGAAATAGAAGAACTAATCAAATGTATGCATATTTCGAGTGTAACCATGAGCGTAACAGGAGTAAAATTATATACATGCTTACTTTTTTAAAAATGCATTAAAATACATCAAAGCGTGCAAAACTAGTTGTTTTGATAATGCAATTAAGAAGTAAGGAAGAATGCAAGATTAATGGGACTTTATCCTTGATTGGAACCATCTTTCAATAAGGCCATGATATTGATTCCTTTCTTGGTTTAGATCACATTGAATACCCTCCTCCTTTATTATGCATTCCTCAATCTTATATTCTACTAGTTTTTCCCCATTAAAGGTATTGCATGATTCTGAGTCTCTTCAACCGATTGATTAGAGGAATCAAAAGAAAATTGAAGACCTTCTTGTGGAGGTGGAGAGATAGACAAGTTTATGCATGCAGTTGAAATATACTCTTCTTGAGAGGTAGATATCCTAGTTGTTTCTAAGATTCGGGAAAGTTCTTGGAAGAAAATTCTTCAAACTCATAATTGTATGTAAATTAATCCAACTAGTTGATAACTCCTATCGTGCACATGGATTAGTATAAAGTATTGAAACATTATTGAAATCTAATATGAAAAATGATTTTAATCATGTATCTAAGAATGAATGCAACTATAATGATTTGTCTAAACTTCAAAGTAAACACCTATGTATACCTCCGCGTAAACAACGCCAAAATGTTCAGTGATTTAATTGTGAGTTAAATCCTTGTCATTTAATTTTTCAACCTAAGGTTTCATAAACTAACAAGGTATACCTATACTAAATGTACTAGGTGGTTATTTTTTAGGTTAGATTAATCTAATTCAATTTAAAACTAATTATAGAACATATTAAATCAACCTAATCCAAACCAAACATAAGAAAAATTGAAATCACACTTACATAAATGAAATCACACCACACTTCAATAAATGAAATTACACTTGCATAATTGAAATCATACTTGTTAGAAAGAAAATCACACTCACACCTATTGAAATGAAATCACAGTGACTGAAAGGAAAATAACACTTCCATAAAATGGAAACATACTTGATGAAAAGAAATGAAATAAAATAAGTACACTATGTTACCAATATGTACAAAGGTGTGCAAATTGTGGTTGATGGGGGGCCTTCGTTCCTCAGCAATCACACTAAACAAACTATCACATCTTGGAGATCAAAGTGGAAATATGTATTTCATAAAATGAGTTTTGAGATATTACAACAATTCTCTCTCCTCACTTTACAAACCACATGGATGGAACTTGGAACCTCCAACTGGAAACCAATAACTGACACTAACACTCACAACCTCTAACTTGTATCTAACAACTAACAATCCTTTGTATGAAGGGTGCACTCCTATTTACACAAAAATTGAGAATAAATATACAATAAATTTAGATCCTTAGATCTCTCCATAAATCCACAGTTACCTCTTGTGCTTACCATAATATCTTAAAAAATGTAATATATAAATCCTCTCAAAATCCTCTCCTCCATGATTCTTCTCCTTTGGATGTGCATAGCTAATGATCCACATCTTCTATAATTATTCCATAAATCCTCATGACTTGGAATTTGAAATTTGAATTTGTGGTTGGATTTCCACGTAGGGCCCTTTTAGAATCTCCAAGTAGGCCTATAATATCACAAAATGTATCACACTTTTAGATATATATGAAAATATGTTAATGTCCTAACATTT
>APFE030353506.1:29205-142949 GCA_000404065.3 Pinus taeda
TTGTGCAAATTGTGGTTGATGGGGGGCCTTCGTTCCTCAGCAATCACACTAAACAAACTATCACATCTTGGAGATCAAAGTGGAAATATGTATTTCATAAAATGAGTTTTGAGATATTACAACAATTCTCTCTCCTCACTTTACAAACCACATGGATGGAACTTGGAACCTCCAACTGGAAACCAATAACTGACACTAACACTCACAACCTCTAACTTGTATCTAACAACTAACAATCCTTTGTATGAAGGGTGCACTCCTATTTACACAAAAAAAAAATCAGGAAAACTATACAATAAATATAAATCCTTATATCTCTCCCTAAATCCACATTTATATCTTGTGGTTACAACAATCTTCTAAAAATTGTAAGATACAAATCCTCTCAAAATCCTCTCCTCCATGATTCTTATCCTTTGGATTTGCATAGTTAATGATCCACATCTTCTATATTTAGTCCATAAATCCCCATGAGTTGGAATCTCAAATTCGAATTTGTGGTTAGATGGCAAAGTAGGACCCTTCTAAAATGTCCAAGTAGGCCTACAACATCACAAAACCCATAACATTTTTAGATATAAATGAAAATATGTTAATTTCCTAACATTTAACCACAAGTTCACTTATAAGACTTAAAATCAATGAATTTCAAAATAATAATGATAAACCCATGTAATGATGAAATTGGTTACTTAATGTAAGGTTATGGGGCTATAGAGTTATAGAATGAGGGTAAAATGATGCAAATGTGGGTAAACGTATATGACATTTTGGAGACCCCACACTCCTAACTCTCCTGAATATCATTGCTCAAATATGAAACAAAATTCTCTCAAAAGAATGGAATGCCTCTTCCATCTAGTGGCCCAGTTAATACACAGTGTGGTAGCTTACTAGTGATTAAGTTTGACTACGTCAACTTTTAACTAGAGTTACAAATTAGACTCTTCTAGATTCGTTTGCATCAAAAACCCGTGGCTAGCCCTTTTTCCATGAATAATGGGGGATGATGCGGCATACTATCGAACTATAGGTGTGAAAACAAGAAGTTTAACTTCTGAGTGACATAACTTTTTCATATGGACTTTGATTGACATGCTTCTTGAGTCATTAGAAATATCTTTGTGTAAATTAATATGTAAAGGAGCATGCAAAAGTGTCAAAGTTTTACCCCCAAAAAGTGTCGTTCGATGAATCAAAATGCTCTCGGAAGGTTTCAGCCCTATTTCACCAAAATCGGTACCACAGGTAAAAATAGTCTCGTTAGCTGATTCCTCCACTTTTTCCACTGTAAATGCATCAATATAGACGACAAACAATATAATTATGCTATCAATGTTGAAAATGAGGCTATGAATTTCCTCAAGTACTGTGTTGCCCCAATGAAACTCCTAACCTCACAAACATTGTTAAGAACCAACCATTTCATGATGGCCTCCATCTTCGAAGGATATATATTTAGCTCTCATCCAATAATAAGATACCCTAGATACACCAAAGACTAATGAGAAAGCTCACACTTCTTGAGATTTTCTAGCAGTTGATGCTTCTCCAATGTTTCCAACACCTGTGTCAAATGTGAAATATGCACCTCCGAGGTATCAATATAGATCAATATATCATCCAAATATAGAATAACAAATGAATCTACAAAAGGGTGTCATACATATTTCATTAATCTCATAAATGTATATGGAAAGTTTAATAGGCCAAATGGCATAACTAACCACTCATACAAACCTTTCCTAGTTTTGAAGGTGGTCTTCCATGTATCTATTCTTTGACTCTAACTTAGTCGTATCTAGACTTCAAGTCCAACTTGGTAAAGTATTTCTCTTGCTGCAACTGATCCAACAAATCATCTATCCTAGTTAGGGGGTATCTATTCTTGAGCGTGATTTTGTTCAACACCCTATCATCTATACACATATGCCAAGTCCCATCCTTCTTTGGCATAATGATGATCGTTAACAACATGATGATGTACTTGCTTGAACGACACCCTGTTTCAATAGCTGCTGCAACTATTTCTTCACCTTACTTGCTTTTATAACAGGCTTCCTATACAACCCAATATTTGGCATTGGGGAGTCTAGAAATAGTTGGATCTCATGCTCCACTTATATTTTGGGTGGTAACCCTTTAGGATCTCAAAACACATCCATGCATACCTGTAAAAACAACTCCAATTGTTTTTTATTTTTCTTAGTCAACCCCTCCAGGGACGCATTACCTCTTATTGACTCCTCTACAGATTGACTTTCTCTTAAAAAAATAACACATACTTATTGCTAGAATTAATCAATTTCTTGGCTTGGTTGGAAATTACTAGTGAAATTTTTTACTTTCCTTTATGCGCATTGATGATGAAAAATTTCCCATCCTTGACGAGTTGGTACTAGTTGGCTCTCCTCATGAATATTGCATCATGCATGTATATGTGTGGAATCCCAAACCTGACTCCACAGACATCAAGGGGAACCACATTTAGATCTAGTTCATGAATAAAATCAACACAGCTAACAAATCTAATTATGCATTGTTTTGTTACCTTCATCTCTACATCCTTATTTACCCATATGAAAGGATATAGGTTTGGATGATCATGAACTTCTAGCCCAAATTCTTGACCAGCTCCATTGCAATCAGATTCACCTTCAATCCTGAGTCATGCACAACATCAATCTTTGTCTTCTTGACCTATTTATTTTATATCAAAGAGTTTGGTCATTTCTTTCTCTTCTTATTGCTGAAGCCTACTCAAATTCACCTCCTTTTGTACTAAAATATAAGCAAACTTATCATCCACATCCGAGATTCTTTCAACTTGGTTTCTTAAATTAGTGGCCATGAGATTCTTCTTCTTGTTATCTTTCTTATTTTTCTTCGGGTTTAGCTCTGGATGCAACTTCCAACAGTTTTCCTCTATATGGCCATCGATTTTCAGTGGTTCCAGTGGTTGCTAGGATCTTTGCACTAGTGTGTTTTTATTGTCGCCTTCTTATATTTTCCCCTGTTATATTCTTCACCTCCTTGGAAGCATCCTTTTGTTCCTTCTGCTTTGATATGCTTTATTGCATTACCTTCAAGCCTATGTTCTCCAGGTATTGTGCCTATACACAAGCCTCATCCAGAAATTTGAGATTGAACTTCATTACTTTCTCAAGCAGATGGTGATGCAGACCCCCAAATACTTGATGAGTACATATGGGATATTTGGAGAGATACCCAACATTATTGCCATCTGTTTGAATTTTGTGGTGTACCCCTTAAAGTCTTGGCCTCGATTTTTCTTTAAGTAATGTTACCAAACCCATGGGTCCATGTACCCAATGGGATGAAACTATGACTTAAACAGGGTTTTGAAATATTTCCATTTAGTCCCTAGAGTTTCTCCCTCTAATCTCAAGGTTTCAATCTGGTTCTCCCACCAATTTAGTGCATGGCCCTCTAATTTCAGTTGCGCAAATGAGGTATTTTTCCCTTCCTTAATTGGATGGACGTTGAAATAAACTTTGAGTTGTTGCAATCATTGGATGAGCTTTATTGCGTCAATATTTCCATGGTATGACTTGATATCGGTTTTTTCTTCCATTTTAAAAAGATATTGATTCTCATCACTTGAGTCGGGTTGATATTTTCCGTATTATTTCTTCAATTGATTTTTCATTTCTCCCTAATCTTCTAGTCCCTACTCTAATTTGTCCTCTTCATTTGAACCCCATCTTCTCCAAATATCTCTAGCTTATTTCCCATGTCCACCATGAGGAGGTTAACATTTCAATTTACATCTGCGACTTGTTGTTGTAGCCACAATAATCTTGCCTCTGCAAGATCATGAGGGTCATTTATAGATTTGTCAACCATGATTAGGGTTTTATGATTTTCAACTCCGCCATTATAGATCCCCGCAATCTCGACAAAATACCTAAAGAAACCTACTCTGGTACCAAAGGATCCGTAAATTGTCATGGATATTCCACTAGTTAGTCTGTCACAACAAATCTGACAATATTATATTAAAAATATGAAATTCTGCATTATTACAGTTTCATTTATTTTCTAGATTTGTATATTTTATAGTAATTAGTGCATGCATGTGAATGAAAATTATATGGAAAAGTAGAGAATGCCAAAATAATCTCACATAGTCACATAATATACAAAATATACTTTGGGAAACCCTTTTCATTAGAAAACTTAGTTGGAAGATGAGGTCACTTCGCTCTATTTCTTTATTTGGAAAATAAAGTTGCAATTAAAAAAAATTAATACTTGTGGCCTATGGCCTACTACAGTGCATAAATCCTCTCTATGTGCTCTAACTCCTATCTCTCTTGTCTATCCTTGCTCATCTATGTAACAAAATTGTCTTGAAATAATGAAATGATTCTTCCTCCTAGTGGCTTGGTTATAACAGAGCCTGATAGCCTACTAGTGGTTAAGTTTGACTACATCAACTCCTAACTAAAATCACAAAATATACTCTTTTAGATTCTTTTATATCACAAACATGTGGCTAGCCCCTTTTCGGTGAATAATGGGGGCTGACGTGGCATCCTCTTAACTATGTGTGAAAACAGAAAAAATCGATTTTTGAGTGGCATAACTTTTAGTATGGACTCTTATTAACGTGCTTCTTGCATCGTTGGAAACATATTTGCGTTAAAAATAACATTGAAAGGTGCAATGCTAAAGTAGCATAGTTTTAACCCAACAAATCTTGTTTGATGCCTCAAAATGCTCGAGAAAGGTTCTAGGCCCTGTTTCACCAAACTTGGTCTGACCGGTAAAAACAATCCCGTGAGTTGATTACTCCACTTTTTCCACTCTAAATGCATGGAGATAGGAGGAAAACAATATAATGTTCAAATCGCGATCAACGATGAACTATTGTAACTTATGTGGATGCATCCTAAAACATAATTTGAGATGAATATGTTATTTTATGTGAAAATCGAAATTCACATAACTTCTAAAGCATATCAGTGCTTGTAAAACTAATCACATCGATGCATTTAAATAATAATTGCACCAATGTATTAAAATAATAAATGCACTTGGTTTCAAGATTTCAAAAAAAAAAAAAAATTATCCAATATCTGTGGGTTAAAAATAATTAACACATTGATAAGTTATTTTAATCGGTGTGTGTTACTATTGAGCACACCCGTATTTTTACCTATGAAACACACTAATGTTTTGACAAGAAAAAAAAATGCTACTTTTCTTTTTCAAATGAAAAAATGAGTGATAATATATTATTCGAAATCTAATTTCATAAATTCTTTTAAATAGTAAGGAACTATTCATTATTTCGTTATTTTTCTCAAAATTTCAAAGAAGAAATTTGTGAGACACTCTGGGAGCATTGTGGAGCAACATAATACTTTGGAATAGTATAACTACACATAATATCAGAATTTGAAAGGTATGGTGATTCACTCAAAACCTTACATAGTAAAAATTTTACTATTCATTTTACTAATAAAATAATTTGCAACGTTGGTTCCTATTTAAATTTAATTAAAATTCAGATAAAAATAGAAACCCTCCATAATAAAAAATTAAATATTGATTTTACTAATAAAAAAATTACAATGTTTGTTCTTATTTAGATTTAATTAAAATTCAGAAAAAAACCAAACAAATTCAATACTTACCTTAAATCCTTGCTTCTTCTTCTTTATGCAACTCCAAAATTTCACTTTAAGGTTAAATCTCTCTATCGCTTTACAGTTACGGCTTTCCATTTTAGGTATTTTAGATTTAATGGGTTTGTGTTACTATATATAGGGTGTTTAACATGTAAAGGAGGGGGACTACTTATTGAATCAGATCCAAACCCGATAGGCCTTGTCTATTTTTTTTTAAATGACTTATGTTTATCACTGTGCCATGTGTAATATAACACATTGATGCACCTATAACAAATAGCACCGTTAAGTCCAAAAAACTTGAGTTTAATTTTTAATATTTTCATTTTTACTGTGATGATGGCTATTTAATCATTACATATTGCACCGTAATAATTTAAATTTATTTAAAAAATAAAATTTTTTGGGGTTAATGTGTTTATGTGCACCTCTTTTTGGCTAAAAATTATGTGATTTATTTATAAAATATATTTAATATCATTTATATATTGAATGGCACATGTTGTGTATCGATAAAAAAATGTCTGATAATTGGTCAAGCAACAAAAATATTTATCGGCACAATGATAACACATCCAAAAGAGCACAAAAGAAACGTTTTATAAATTATTTACAAAATTAATATGTTTGAACTAAATGCAATCTTAACTAATATATATTGGTTATATTTTGTTATGCAAAACTACAAAATGAGGAAGCTCAATTAGATTCTTTTTTATCTAACTACATAAGAGTGTCAAAACCCGATGGAAAAATTGTAGAAGGATGAATGAGGTGAATGAAAAAATACTTTTCAATATGAGTATTTTATTTTTATTTTCATTAATAATATATTTAATAATATTATATAACATGTTTCAAAATATCTATTAATTCACTTATGTTTAATGTTCTACATAGACCAACAACTAAGGAAAAGAATGTCATGCTAAGAAAATAAAAATTATAGAACATGTAAATGACAATGAATTGGTTCTTAGCTCATATGGAGTGGTGTTGGAAGTTAACAAAAAGGGGAAATTTTTTTACAAAACTATGAAGGATATAATTGAATGAACGTAACTTTTACAAAACTATGAAAGATATAATTGAAAGAACCACGTACTTTCCACTTACAATGTGGAAATCAATCCAATGATTTCAATAACCAAGTTAGATTTAAACTAAACATAATGTTTCCAGAGCAATGGTGACCTGTTAGACTTGCAATAGCAAAACCATACAACAACAAAAGAAAATCATTCAAAAAGTAATATTCTTACTTAAAATGTATTTCTAGACTTATATGTTAATATTACTACAAAGCATTCATTTCTTAATATCAATTTTGTTATATTTAGTTTTCATATATCACTATTTTATTATTTTTTTAGGAAGATTACAAAAATCCCAAAGGATTATCCAATTTTCTTATATTTAGTTTTCATATATCAGTATAAAAATATTTTATTATTTTTTCAGAAAGATTACAAAAATCCCAAAGGATCAAAGAGTTGATATCTGAAGCATGTCAGTAGGAATGTCCAAAAAAGTGTACAGGGAGGTGGTCAAAGCAATGGACATAATTGCATCACAAGAATAATCATCTCAACAACAAACTTCATCAAATGTATGTACTCATTGAATTTTTCTATTAAGTATTTATAAACAAATAATTTAGCATTAAATATTAATTTTCAAGTATTTGCATGCAAAAAAAACAAAATGGAACCAATTCAACACATAAAACAAGATTCATTTTTGCATATTTTATGTTGTTTTACAACAACCATACTTGAATGTCTTCAAATAGGTGATAGCATACAAAGAAGGGTCATGAGAAGAATTGATTGGCTTTGGGTTAAATATGGGTTGTGAGTATATGTTGGCATATTAAAAATTAATTGTGGAATTTGTAAGCATCTATGTTTTTTTACTTCTCTAAGTTTATAAGTAATACAATAAAAATAATCATTTATATTAAATATATGATTTATTAGGGAGTATGAAACTTGCATGAAACGAAGTATGGAACTACACCAACAAAAGAGTTGTTGAAAGAAAGTATGAGATCTAGTTTTAAAAGAGTGTTTATAATTCAAAACTCAACTCTTGCTATGGTACATTTCTCTTCCATTTACATTGATGTATATTATTTATTTCAATTTTCATTATTCTCACCAATGTAGACACAGTTATTTTTATGTTTGTAGATGAAACTGGAAGAAGGCCAAAATAATTGATGCAATCAATAAAAGATTCATCCAAATAAACTAAATCATGGAAGTAGCTGAAGCACTAACAACAATTCCAATGAATAATGACGCTCCATTTGGATATTAATACAAGATGTTGTAATTTTTGTGCTAATTGTTTGTGAAAAACAAAATTTTGTTTAATGTAATGGACATAGTGTCCTAATTGAAAGACAAGGGATTACCAATAACTATCCAATTTTGTATGACAAAGAGACCCTTATTCATATATAGTAAAACACATTTTAATTTATTATATCGTGTTGTCCAATGTCGCTATAAAATGTTACACCACTAATTAAAATATGAATAATTAAATATTATAATGAAAATATGTAAAATTTAATGATATAAGAAATTAATCCAAACATCATATACAAATGCATTAATCATACCAAGACATCATATATTAATGTGAACTTCTCTTAATATCCGTTTTTCAACCATGATATTTATAATAATAAAAAATAGTATACCAATACTTTTGTACATATAAAAGCCTAGTGTGTTTGTAAAATAAATATGCAACGAGAAATTATACATTTCATGCACGAGTGTAATTCACATTTAATGCACTCGTGCACCCTTACCTTTAAGGCACTAATGTCTTAGATTCCGTAAAAGCATCTTCAAACTTGGGTGTTTTTATACAACTGATCAGAATGAGTGCATTGTTATACATAACTACTTCATGCATTGGAGAAGATAAAAGCACGCAGGTTGCAATATTTCTTTTGTTTGCCTCGGTGCCCTTTCTGAAAAAAGTATTTCCCGTGTCATTTTCTTGAAAAAATATTGCCATTGTTGTGAGAGCCAGAGTTGATAGTGGAGTTTGTTTTTCCTGAAAAAGTATTGCCATTGTTGTGAGAGTCAGAGTTGATAGTGGAGTTTGTTTAGTTGGAAAAATCACTTGTCTCAGCAGAGAAGTCATTATGTATGTGAGTAGTGTGGATTTCTCATCATTCCACCTTCAATAGATGGGAAAAACTAAGAGGCTAAAAAATTCAAAGCAACCATAAGTGTTATTTGAGATCTACCTGAAAGAATTAGAAACCAAACAGTAAAAACATAAAGTTGAAACAATTCAGAAGACTTATGATTTTGGAAAAGAAGAAAACTCCAACCAAAACTTCTATGTGAAAGTTTTTGAGTCTTTGTAGATTTAGTTGAGACTCAAACCAACATACATCATAGTTCAATTTTTTGTAGTTGTAAATAAGAAGCAGTATTGGAAAAAATAATTACAACCTTCGCTTATTGCATTTAACCATCAATCCAAGTGCATTCATAATTAGTCTAGTTAATTTAATTACTTGAGATCTAGTTAAGTTCTACTACATTTTTAATTTTTAATTTACTCTTGTTTATGTCTTCCACATTTGCAATCCTTATCAATACCCATAATGAAATAGAGTACTACAGCGTCTAGGGGCAGATCAACCCATGATGAGCATGTAAATGAAGTATGAATCCCACCCAATTTCAACCAAAATTTACTTTTGAATTTATTCTTGTTTATGTCTTCCGCATTTTCAATCCTTATCAATAACGATAATAAAATATAGTACTATAGCGTCTAGGGGCAGATGAACCCTTGATGAGTGTGTAAATAAAGTATGAATCCCACCAAATTTCAACCAAAATTTACTAGAAAAAACTTCTAACATTTAGACTACGTCAACTGGAAATCCCACCTACGTGCAGAACATTACGACCTCTCTTACTTTAGGGTGGAATCTTAGGAGGGGTATATCATGGAATCGGTTATTTCACACCCCTACACCTGCAGTAGTCTTTCAACTGCTTATAGTGAGGTGCAGCACTACCAATCGTTTTCTTTTCACCAATACTTACGATTGTAGACTACACCTAAACTTCCACTTTTCCTACTTAGTTTGTGTTTCACAACCAAGTATTATTAATGTGTTCCTTTATACCAATGAATACCCATACACATTCATTTTCAACAACATTATACAAGAGAAATGCACAACAGTATAAAGGGAAGGGACACTCCCTGCAATATGAGTCTGCCCAAATCAATATATTATACAATCTTTACTTTTACAATGCACAAGTTAAATCTTGGGGAACCCAAAATTTACACATCCAATTTTCCCAACTTCGGAAAACTTGGTTTCTCAGCTCGTCATACCTCCGCACGGTCGCCGCATGACTCTCCAACCCTTCGTTCACCTCGTCGCACGATCATGGTGTTTGCCCAACTAGGGCGCATCTCCAAGTCGCCACACACAGTTGCATCTGCCCGAGACACAGCTCAGTTCACAATCTCAACACTCCACCAAGCCTTCGTGCACACTTGCACGACGGGCGGACACTCACCGTAGTCACCCAAGAAAATGAGCCAAGTCATTGCACAAACTGGGCCCTCCTCCATTTCAGTGTCGGGCACCTTCACAAAAACCAGGCGCCACACACCCGTGCACGCCCTCACCCAACCACCGGGCGCTCCTGCCTGCACCTTCACCCAAAACTGAGCTCAACGAACTCTCCCTCGTGTAGCCTTGCCCAAGAATGGGCGCATCACTAATTTTGCGCCTCCTCCTTAGTAATGCGCACTTTAGACCTGTGCCTACTCCTTTACATGAGTGAAGAGTGAATGAGTTGTTGGTCAAATGACTACACACATCTCCCAATATATATCCAAGCATAGGGCGAAGTCTGGCTACCTAGCCGACTCGCCCAATACCCCAAACACCATCGTAAAGTCACCAAATGAATCGTCGGCTCCATGCGATGTAGGTCGGCCTCCATATGTTATAACACATGCTCAATGCCATATAAACATTTCAGGCCACTCCTCATATGCGCATAGTATCATCGCAAACTCAAGTCGTGAGCTCACACATCACCACAACCATAGTCGTTCAGCTCGTCCGTCGCTCGTTCAAGCCTCACCCTGTGCATGCACATCTGCCTGCACACCCAGGAACTGCAGTTCGTTTCATCATCCAAGTTGAAGAAGTTCATCTTCAACATTTTTTTCCATCACTTTAGGCTTATCTCGAATCCAGGGATTCTCTTCATTCATCGGCTTCAACCTGTATAAGGTAAGCAAGAGCTTCCCTTTTCATTCTTCCAAACTTTCCATGCCTTGTCGTTCAGCTTTGTCTAAGCACTAAGATTGACCCCTATTAAACCTGTTTTATCATTCACCAGCTTCACCAAGTTCCCTGCCACCATGAACTAGCCCTTGTTCCACCTGTATGTGAAATCAGCGTCTTTCACCTATAAGTACTTGCTTCCACTGTCACTTCATCACGAGCAACCTTGCTCTAACACCAGCTCCAACCGAGCTTTGATACCAACAGTCATGCCCCTACAGTGCGGTAGTCTTTCAACCACTTATAGCAACGTGCGGAACTACCAATCATTTTCTTTTCACCAATACTTATGATTGTAGACTATGCATAACATTCCACTTTTCCTACTTAGTGTGTGTTTCACAACCAAGTATTATTAATGTGTTCCTTTATACCAATGAATACCCATACACATTCATTATCAACAGCATTATACAAGAGAAATGCACAACAGTATAAAGGGAGGGGCAAATCCCTGCAATATGAGTCTGCCCGAGTCAATATATTATACAATCTTCACTTTTACAATGTACAAGTCAAATCTTGGGAAACCCCAAATTTACACAGCCAATTTTCACAACTTCGGAAAACTTGATTTCCCACCTCATCGACACCTTTGCACGGTCGTCGCACGACTCTCCAACCCTTTTTTCACCTTGTTGCACAATCGTGTTGTTTGCCGAACTTGGGTGTGTCCCCAAGTCGCCACACACGGGCACCTTTTCCCGAGACACACCTTCATTCACAATCTCAACACTCTACCAAGCCTTCATGAACACTTTCACGATGGGCGGGCACTCACCGGAGTCACCCAAGAACCCGTGCCCAATCGTCGCACAAACTGGGCGCTCCTCCATTTAACCGTCGGGCACCTTCGCACAAACCAGGTGCCACACTCGTGCACGCCACAACCATCCATCGGGTGCCACACACCCATGCATGCCCTCACCCAACGATCGAGCACTCCTGCCTACACCTTCACCCAAAACCGAGCTCAACCAAGTCTCCCTCATGCAGCCTTTCCCAAGAATGGGCGCATCACTAATTTTGCGCCTCCTCCTTAGTACTGCGCAGTTTAGACCTATGCCTACTCCTTTACATGATTGAAGAGCGAATGAGTTGTTGGTCAAATGACTCCACACATCTCCCAATATATATCCAAGTGTAGGGCGAAGTCTGGCTACCTAGCCGACTTGACCAACGCCCCAAATGCCATCGCAAAGTCACCAAACGCACCGTCGACTCCATGTGATGTAGGTCGACCTCCATATGTTATAACACATGCTCCACACCATATAAACATGTTAGCCCACTCCTCATATGCGCATAGTATCATCGCAAACTCAAGTCGTGAGCTTGCACATCACGACAACCACAGTCGTTCAGCTCGTCCGTCGCTCGTTCAAGCCTCACCTGCACACGCGCACGTCCGCCCGTGTGCCTAGGAACTGCAGTTTGTTACATCACTTAGTCATGGACATTAGGTTGGAGACATGGAGCATGGAAGTCTTATGCAGGGGCATTATGCAGGAGCACTTGTAGAGGTGTCACTTAGGGGCATCCAATGAGGAGTGCCAAGACAGGGATGTTCTGTAGGTAGATTTGTTGATGTGAAATGGAGATGTTTTACTTATGAGCCGATGGAGAGGTTGTGCACTCTTGTACAACAAGGCCATGGACTTGGATGGATTTGTGAGCAAACTATGGAGCGTTCCTACTACATGGAGAGCTGAGGCATCTTGGAGATACCTTTGGGCCAAGGCTTGTGTGCTTGCTGAGATGTTAGTTGGAGATGACTCATATAGCTCATGAAGACATGAGGTTGTGACTTTTGGGGACTTCATATATGGTGGACTTGGAGGATCTGATGCACTGGGGAGCTGAGGTTAGAGACTTTGATGCGGGATCGGGAGCATACTTTCAAGTACATGTATGGGAATGGCTTGAAAGAGTGACTTGATGTGGAGGTTTGATATGAGACATTTTGGAGTGATGGAGTTACGACGATGATGACGCCTTGGTGGCAACACTTGGGCATGGGTTGAGCCGAGACTTAACCACTTTTGACACATGGGAGCTCACTGATCAAAAATATCCCAAAGGTATAAGACCAAAAAAGCCTAGTTGCGCCGAGTTTCCTGTAAGAGTTTCCACTCTTTATACAATCACTAGTAAATTGACTATACTATGAGCTAACTAGTTCCGTGCTCTACCCCTCCTAAGATTCTGCCCTAAAGCAAGAGAGATCATAGTGTTATCCGCGGAGGTGGCATTTCCAATTGACGTAGTCTAAATGTTAGAAGTTTTCTCTAGTTCATTTTGGCTGAAATTTGGTGGGATTCATACTTTATTTACTCGCTCATCACTGGTTCATCTGCCCCTCGACGCTGTTGTGCTCTATTTTATTATCAGCTCTCATAAGTATTGCAAAGGTGGAAGACATAAACAAGAATAAATTTAAAATTTAAAATGTAGTAGAACTTGACTAGAACTCAAGTAATTGAAATGAATTAGACTAATTATGAAGGCACATGGATTGATAGTTAAGATGTTAAGACATGTACATGGAGGTTGCAATTATTTTTTTCAATATGGCACTTTATTTACGATTATAGAAAATTAAACTAAGATGTATGTTGGTTTGAGTCTCAACTAGTTCTACAAACCCTCCAAAACTTTGACATGGATGTTTTGGTTGGACCAATTTTTTTTTTCCTCTTCCAAAATCCTAAATCTTTTGAATTGTTTCAACTTTATTTTTTTCTGCAGTTGGTTTTAAATTTCAATTTATGCTTTTCTTTCATTGTTTAATATAGACACTTATTTGAGGTTGTCCATGCATACTCTCTACTTCTTCAAAAAAATTTACAAAGTCCACATTGTCTTCAACATTCATTACTGCAACTTCTATGCAGACTTCGTCAAAACATAGTGTTTCAAGCCATGATTCAAGAAACATTAATTCTTCTTCAAATTTTGTTGTTTATTCTTTATTGTTAACATCTGCACACTCAAATCAATGTTAATTTTATATGAAAAACATATGCAGAACTATATGGATTATGATCTTCTTGCTTTGCAATGCTAACTTTCTCTACTTCATGTTCACTCTCTATCTCTCATGTTGCTGCAAACATTTTGTCTTCCACTTGACTTCCAAACACAAGTGAGACTCTGTCACCAAATAACAACATATCAATAAAATGTTTATTTTATATCATATGAAACCACTCATAACTACTTAATTGTTCTTCATCAAAGTTAACATCTACAATTTTTAATTGTTGGATCCACCATATCATTTTAATTGCTTCAATGGAAACTTCACTATCTTTAGCAAGATCTATGGTTGGATTCACTAAATCATCATCCACTTATGGCTCAGCACAATAGGATTTATCTTCATTCTTTTGTACATCTACTACTTTAAATCCACCTTCCTTTTCATATTCAACTTGATTACCCATCTTTACACCGAAAAGCTTCTCAATGATATCCTAAGCATCCTTTGTTGTCTTTGCATTTGTAATGAGGGGAGGAATGTTTTTATCTACACATTTCTTGATGAATTTTAATGAGAAGGCATTTTTTTAGTTTTTGGCTTCTAATTCTTTCAAGTAAATCCCAAAAGTTCTTATTGTTGCTTTGAATTTCTTAGCCTCTTGATTTTACTCATTTATTAAACGTTGACTAGTGGCAAATCCACACAACCCATATGCATACTTTGACTAATGACAAATCCACACAACCCACATACATAACTACTTCTCTACTGACAACTTCTATAAAACAGACAGGTCAAATTGCAGACTAAACAAACTCCATGGTCAACTCTGGCTCTCACAACAATGGCACTGCTACTTTCCAAACAACTGCCTCTGTAGATTCCACTACACTAAACGCGATCTTTTATCCATGTATGGAAGACTTTTTAAAAAAGGATTACTTTAAATGAAATTGCCAAATGGAAAAATGCCCTTTTTAGTCCCTGTCATCTGGCAATGGCATGGGACTATAGCAATCAAAATTTCGATGTTAGCATTACTTTAACTATTTTTGGGCAAACGTTTTAAGTGGACACTGCATATTTTACATATTTTACACTACATTCTATTTTGTAGTCTTATTTGGCCTCTTCCCGAGGTGGGGAGGAAAAACCATATCATATATTTATCTTTGCTCGGCATTTTGAAACAGGTTGCTTCGCATTTTGAAACTGGTGAACTCTAATGTAAGCATTAGTGGATAACATTAATGTTGCCTCGCAAAAAACCATCATTGGGGCATTAGTATAAGTTGAAATTCACATTACAGTCTTGAGACACGTCATTTGTGCCATGCCAAACCATGGCTACTCTCCCATCAAAATTTCCCTGCCGTGTCAAACAATCCCTGTTGTGTCGTGTCAAAATTGGTAGTTTGCATGAGAACAACCGACTTTACTTGCCTGCCTTAAAATGAAAGCAAAGCATCTTTCTTGCCTTAACATTTTTGGTCTCTCTCCGATATATGTTGTTATTTCTAGCCAAAGGTGGAGGGTTTGTTCTGTAAGATCAACTGATGGGTAACTGAAGCGTCACTCGGGGCATGCATCCAACATGGACTCTTGAGTGATTAATTGAAGTGTCCCTTGGGGCATGCATCCAACATCGACTCTTTAGTCACTGTATCAACATGGACCATGGACTTTTCAGTCACTGTAGTAGCTTACCTGACCATCGACTTTTCAATTAATGTAGCAGCTTACCTTGAAGTTGTTGAATCCCCTGTAGCAGCTTATCTTGACGTTGTTGAATCACCTGAAACACACAAGAAGTGGAGTGAGAATTTCTTTTAGGTATGTATTTTCATTTAAATATTTTACCATAAACTACCTTTGTATTAGCCCTTATTAAAACATCAGTGTAGTCAGCACAATGGTCCACACCTTCGCAAATGGAAAATGGCAAGATTAACTACAGTGAACTTGTAATTTTAGTTCAAAATGGCAAGATTAATTACAACTAAATTGCAAATCTAGTTCAAGTGATGTGACCCATGTTGTAGGAGAAGACAATGTTAAAATTAGACAAACAAGATATATTTATACATTGAATCAAACCACTCTCTGCATAAGCATTTTCCAATACTGTAATTTAATTTTCATTTCATATGTGTTTGATAACAAATTAAATTACCAATAATGGACAGAAATCCATCTAGATTCATATCTCCCAAAAAAAATATCATCAATTAATATATCACAACCCTGCAAATATACGTGTCTAATATATCACAATACTGCATATATAAGTGTCTAACGAGAAACCCAACTTACCTTAACTTCATATTCAGAATTCCCCTTCCCAAAAAAAAATGCGCTTTAATTAGATATTATTCAAAATTCCCCTCCCAAAAAAACAAAACAAAAAATGCACTTCAATTAGATACCTAAAGCCTAAATAAAGACAATGTATAACAATCCATGTACATGATTATAATCTAATGTTAAATAATTCCATGAATTTCAAATTATGATTGATGAACTATTTCTAGATCAATAATCAAATTATAGTCTTCTTGAAATTGGGAGGTAATTTTTCTTTCATGGGCATCTCAGAAATCAGAAAATCAGAATTCTTAGATTAAGTTAGGTAAGCACACTGTATAGCTGGTTCTTGCTATACAGACTGACATTGCCCGGGGGGTGTTCTCCTGGCTATGGTGCGGCCAATGAATATGATGAATTCTTTGGCACTGGACCATTGAAAATAACCAAAGTGGCTTAAATCCGAGGTGTTGGTCAGCGGCAGGGCTTCAGATATGGGAGCAAGATGAGGGTTAAATAGAGTTGTGATCTTCATGGCCTTTGATCTAGGTTCATGCCTCTTCTGTTGATTTCCGGTGGATCTCTGAGGAACTATCTGATCACTTGCAGATGCAATGACAACATAGGGCAACAGAAAGTGTACTGGTGGTATGACTTGCGGATCAAAGTAATATAATTGATTATACACATTTTCTTTTTTCTGGAAATTCATCTAGACAGCACTGGTGGCATGGTAGGTAGTATGCGTGAAACGACCTCCTAATTTGTGATTCAGACATCTAGAATTGCATATTTATATAGCTGAGAGGCACTCATCTCCTCTTCATGAGGAGTATGGGGCATGATACCATGGAGGGGCGCAAACAATACCACAAGCCACACAACCAACATTGTGTACCTGATAATTTCCAATAATTTCCCATAATCTCCCATCCTTGACATGCAGCATAGAAGAACTCTATATACTCCACAACTGCACTGGCCGAGGTTATCATGTTTTACTTCTGAACGACTTGCAGCAAGAATACGATCGACTTCCAGGGGACTTTTTGGCAGATGATAGCATGGGTCTAAAGCATTTTCAAAATTCTTGAGAGTATACGAAAACCTCTGAAGACTAATTCATAATTGGACATTTTCAGAATTCTTGAGAGTATGAAAACCTCCAAAGATTGAGTCGCTAGAAGCTTTTGAATTCCACCGATGCAAGGCTTTTGATGAATTCCCGCTTAGGAAAAGAGGGGATGTAACTTGAGTTTTGTTTAAGAAATAGAAAAACAATACCATGATTGCTGCATCGTCTGGACACGTGAAATGCATGCACTATTACTGACACGTGAAATGCATGCAAACTCCTACTAACAAGTGCTTTTCTTCCTTTGTTTCCTATAATAATATGTATTATTCATTACTTGCAAGGTGCCACGTCATATGCAGTTGTTGGGTAGCCTCATTAAACTATGGTGAACTACGGTGAACATTAAGAAACTAAATGCCTCAAGCTTAACAAACCTTTAAATCCAATGCATGAAATAAACTAATTACACCACCCTTCGCAAACCCTTAAAATCACTGAGATAGGAAGAAATTTCATCATCCTTTTATTTATGGGACTATAACTAGGGACCCGGTTTCATGTCAGAGTTACTACATTAAATTTCACAAAAAGGATCCAAATCTAGGCCTCTTTAGTGAAAGCATATCATGTGTGCCACCTGGGTCAACTTAACTCAATTCTTATACAATCTATTATACCTTTTCCTATGGTTACATTGGTACTAAATCCCCATTGAACTAAACCTGGTAGGATTGACAGCCCCTTCACAGTCAAGGTTTCATTAACAAATCATGCAACATCCACCGAATTGCTACCCACATCCATTGCAAGCCTGGAAATAATTGTTGCGCTGAGAAAACAATCTAATAGGTAGCATTCTGAACCGGTATCCTATGCAGATAGGTAATCATGAAAGGAACAAAGGGCAAAAATACAGATATTTACATGTCATTAAAAAATACTTCAAAACAACTGAAGGAAACCATATGTGACCCACCATCAACTTGGACCATACAGAACTATCAAATCCACATCTAAAATGAATACGAATCAAACGTGGCCAACAAAGTCCCCTTACATGTTCTGAGCTGTTCAATTAAGGTCTACAAGCCAGCACCATCTAGAACAATATGTTTTCTTGAAATTAAAGTCATCAATGCACCCCTGTGACAACGATACCAGAAGAGGAAGTTTAAAGTATAAGCCTAAATTCAACCAAGAGAATCCCCTTTACCCACAATATCCAGGGAAATTGCAGCTTTTGGAGCATCAATTGATTACACTTGGGATAACTGTGTGCATGCAAATGGTAGAGCAAATAGCATGTCAGTCTTTCATTAAACTCACTTGACCGGGTGAACAGTGCAAAAAATACATACCGTTAACAACCTCCGCAGTTACAACAGAGTGACTTCATCGAAACCCCAGTCTCCTTGTGACATACCAAAATTATCGAGGAAAATTGGGCACTGGAGTATGGATTTGTAGCAAAAAAGCTAGCCTTCATAAAGCATAAATGTACCCCTCAAAGTAATACACAGGACCCAGTACCAATAAATCTTCACACCTAGGACAGGTATTTATATAGCTTTCATACCTGGGACTATCCTAATGGAGCAGAATATCAAAGCAGGCAGCTGACCCCATGCATAACAGGCATCTTGTCAAGTGGGAAGAACCATCTGGTACAGTTTGCTAGAGAGGCATATGCTTTATTACACAACTACGAGAGGAATTTCCTCAACTCGTGGATGATCAATCCAAAGGTTTTAACATAGAAAAAATGAAAATAGAAGAATACGATGATCATCAGATAGAGAACTATCTCTTGCACTGCAACCGACCCACCTACAGTTCTAAATGGAAAAATGGTAAAACCTCTCCTCCCTGGCAATATAATTCCAAAATAGTAAAAAGCTACAAAGAGAAATGGATCTTAATAATTCACCCAACATTCACAAGCTAGCAACATGGAATATGGAGCAACAGGAGGAGACCCTCCAAACCAGTTGAATAAAATGGATACATTTCTGAGATGGTAAAAACAATCCACTCATACCAATACATTTTTAATAAGAACAACTTTTTAACAAAATGTCCTAATGCATCTGCACACATAGAAGGGATGACTGGAAAATTGATGGATTTCACCCTCTCCACGCCATTATTAGTAGGAAATCATGTCGTTCAAGCACCAACAATTATTCATTGCTAAAACATCGAACACGGGTGACTTCACTTGAAACATGTTACAAAATCCCTGGTTGTGGTTATCAATTTCATGGGCAGACATCAAATGTTCGACATAACAAGATTGGTCAACCTTCACAGACTAGCTAGGGTGTGAATATATAAAGTGTTGCATCTCATAACATCCAAAAGCAGGGGGCACTCAAGCAAAGTCTATAGGAGGTTCTAAACTCATTCATAGGTCGAGTTTAAAAATATCCATCTTCAAGTTCATGAAGAATTATGGTATCTGAATATGGGAAATAGGAGGGGAGTTCTTCAAATTGGAATGAGTTTGTTCAAGTGGACAGGTGAAGTTTCTCAATCGAATCAAATGGGCGGTGCTTGGGAAATGCATCTGAAGATGGCCCAGCTCACTCACGTAATTCTCTTAGTAGGACCCTGCAAGGATAAGATCTCATCAGGAGTCTAAGCAGGAGAATTGATAGTTGAGCAGCCGCACTTGTATGAAAGCATGCAGATAATCTAGAATTACTACATACATATTACTCTAGAAGTACCGTGTGCATATTATTTTCAGAATCGTTTGGGAATCATGATAGTCTAGGAATTCTAATGGTCTAGGAACAAGATCAGATAAAAGATCAGTACTGTTGATAGCTGGCTAGTCGTAATACAAGTAAGATGACTAGTTCGGTGCTCAAGCCCTAATTCCCGCTCAAGGAATGGACTATCTGCCATGCAGCATCCCTTGTTTCTAAATAAACTTGAAAAAAAAAAATTGAATGTCTTGTTTTTAAGAAATCTTTATTTGTTTTGCAAATAACTATCAACGAAGCCCTTTTAAAAATTAGAAGAACCATTTTAAAACAACACCATCGCACTCTGTTACTCCAACGTATTCAAAATTTAATCCTTAAAAAAAAATAACAAATGCATATTAACCCTTAAAAAAAATAACAAATGCATGTTGGAGGAATTTCTTAGAAAGTTATGGAAATTCCGGGCATATTTAAAGAAAGTTTAGCAAGGATTTTTGTAAATTCAAGTTATAATTGTTAAACTTCAAAATTTTAGGTGTCTTACACATTTTTGATGGTGCCAAATCCATTTCCACCATCAGAAACAAGATTCAAACCCCTCTATAATTTTTTTTGAAATTACCACTTTTAACCGTAAATTCCTGAGCTTGATAGACGACTCCATGCATAAATACCAACTTTTAAAAATTAATTTGTGGCTTAACATATGCCTAAATATGTTTATTGAAAACTTTTTCAAATGTAACATGCTCTTGTGGATTCCACTAAATGAGCTCTTTTTATCCATGTATGTAATATTTGGAAAAAAAAAATATTTTAAATGACATTGCCAAATGGAAAAATGCCCCTTTTTCTAAATATTTAAAAAAAATTGAATTAAAAAAAATATATATATATTTACTTGTTTTGAAAATAACTATCAATGAAGCCCTTTTAAAAATTAGATGAACTATTTTAAAACACAGTCTAATTAGCCTGAGGAATTTCCCATAAAGTTAAGGAAATTCAGGTCATATTTAGAGAAAAGCCTGCAAGGAATTTTGTAAATCCAAGTTATAGTTGTTAAACATCAAAATTTTAGGTGTCCTAGATGTTTTTGATGGTGTTGAATCCATTTCCATTATCGAAAACATGATTCAAAGACTGCCTCTACAAGATTTTTTGAAAATTTTCTACGTAGATTCTGACCACTTTTAGCCGGCAATTCCTCTCCTACGACTCCTTTTAAAACAACACCATCACACTCTGTGCTTCCAACGTATTCAAAATTTAACCCATAAAAAAATAACACGTGTAAATACCTTTGTTGCGAACTTTTTAAAATGACCTTGTAGCTTAACATAATAAGTAAATGCCTTTGTTGCAAACTTTTTCAAACGTTTTTTTTGGCTTAATACATGCGTAAATACCTTTTCCTTGGAATTTTCGTGGCATAATTTTTTTTTTTTTTAATTTAGGGTTAATGCACCTTTCCATATAAAGAGGCTTACATTAGTGTTTAAGAGGCCGTGTTAGTGTTCAGGAAATCACTAGTGCTTGAAGTGTCCATCATATAGTGCGTTGCTACTATTGCTCTTGTGCGTTATTATGTTTCTCACGAATATTTTTTTTGTTATCACTTCACAGCGCGTTTATGCTTGGGCTCTTCTTGGTGGATGGATTATAGCTTTTTGGATACAATTTACTTGTTTATTCTTTCTCTCAAGTTCTTATTTTCCGTGCTTTCAAATTGTACTCTCACAGAGTCTCATGTCACTTCACGCTCTAATATCATAATAAATATTATGGAGGCATAAGACAAACAAGTACTACTACATATAAGGGGTTTTAAGACAATATTTAAGGCAAATTACTTTAAAGATACAAAAGGTATGATTAAAGACATATTGTCTCTTTAGGGACAATATATCTTAGATCCCAATTGTTTTCTTTATATAGACAATGTCTTTAATCTCAGTTATTGTCTCTCTAGAGACAATAAAAAAATCTCTTTACAAAATATAGAATATGAATCTTTTTGTTTCTTCAATGATTAATTCATGTTAAGGCATGATGGAATTGCACCACCAACCTCCTAAAGTAGTTGCTCTTCCAATGAGCTAGCACCCTTTAAATAAATGTGTTGAATGAATTCTCCATGTTACAAGTCTCTCGGGCCATCCCAATTAATATGGTCTACTTCATTACATAACTTCTTTCGTTATAAAATTCACTGAACAATAAAAACTAAATTTACCCATAATTACATTATTTTCATAATTGTTTTCATTAGTTCAACATAACTATACTAATGCCTCAACCAGAGTGTGTCTATTAAGGGTTGCCATCTTTAGGTAATCCCTCTTGAAATATTTATCTCAAAAGGATTCCACTTAGCTCCAGAGTTGTATATGGTTGTGACAATTGTCTTGGGTTACCTTCTAAAGTTGCTTGAGTTCAGAGATAGATCCAAGATATTGTAGTAGCTGATGGTGGGCAACTGCTTAATTACCACTTTATAGATGATTCAATGATTCAATGATCACTTTAGAACTCAACAACACTTAGGTACCATGTAGTGCCTAGACATGTTCCTAGCTCCAAAGTTGTATATGGTTGCAGCAATTGTCTTGGGGTACCTTCTAAAGTTGCTCAAGTTCAAAGAACTTAGGTACCATGTAGTGCCTAGACATGTTCCTAGCTTCAGAGTTGTATATGGTTCCAACAATTGTCTTTGGTTACCTTCTAAAGTTTCTTGAGTTCAAAGACAAATCCAAGATATTCTATTCCCTAATGGTAGGCAACTCCTTAATGACCACTTTACAAATGATTTGATGATTCAATGATCACTTCAGAACTCAACAAAACTTAGGTACCATGTAGTGCCTAGACATGTTTTTCTGAAGCCATAGAGTAGTGATGACTGAAAAGAGTGACAATGGAAGAAGATATTCATAAGTGGCTCAGTAAAATATTGAAGATTATATTTCTAAGAGAGGAAGGCAGCTACTCAAGCATCCCTTATGGCATGTACATGTTCCAGAAAAACACATATGAAATTTGGTTCTAAAAAAATTTAAAAGAAATCTTGGAAAATGGTGGCTATGAGATATTCCATTCTTAGGAAGGATTGACATGGCAGACGAAATTCCGGTAGTAAGACATGCACATTACTCATACCTTTCTCAAATGCTTAAGGAAAACATAGAGATAAGAGATTTCTACCCTTAGTGGATTGGGATATTTGGTTCCTTCCACACGAAGAGAATCATCTTGGATGGGTCATTATAAAGTGCTAATGAGAAATTCTGAAAACTAAATAGCCCATGAGAAGATCCATCCTTATATCTTCAAGTCAAACTTAATTGAATATTTCTCCTTATATCTTCAAGTCAAATTTAACTGAATATTTCTGAATTTACAAAAAATCCGTCAAATTATAAAATATTCCCAAAATCTGCGATCCAGTTAAGTTTGATAGTAAGAACTATGAGTGAAAACATAACTTCATAAATTCTATTTGACAATAATAATCAAATTGATTCTCACATCATAAAAAAGGACATTTCCGATCCAATATAGTCGAATTCTTTGATATCAAATATTTGTCGAAATCCTATGGAAGACTTATACTGAAACCCGGACCATTTGAGAAACTTCTTGATAAGTTAAAGGTTGATAGGAAATGACTAAGAATAAGGATCTTATCTCTATAATCTTAATCATTTACCCCTATGTTTCAAGGGGACCATTAGTAGCTCTAGTCCACCAGGAATAGTTGACATAGTTAACTGTTTGATGAACTTGAAGGTTACTTTTGTAGGAGCAGTTCCAAAATAAACACTATGAATAATATGACAATTCTGAGCAAACTTTTGTGATATAGCATAATATTTGTCTACTAATGTCAAAAAAAAGGAAATCAAAGACAAGGTGACACCTTACATGAAGATTCAAAATTAGAAATTTTTAGTTCAAATAAAGCAAGGCAAGTGTATTTATTTTGGCATAAATGCACCCTATATTAAAAATGGTTGCATGAAAACTGATTTTTATTTAATCAAAGAATAATTCTTAAAATCAAGAAAAAGATATCAACAATGGAGAAGTTTATACCAAAAATTCATCTCTCAAGGCATATATAGTGCATAAGGCAATGGTTACGTTACTTTTTTATATGATTAAAATAAATACATAATTTTATATATTTATTAATTTAAAAATATATAATGATCTAAGAATATATTTTATATTTTTAGTAAAGTTTTAGACGATTTGCAACTCAAATTTGGAATTAGAGTTTTGTTGCCTTAAAAATATGCTTCAAAATTTTCTTAAATATATTTGAAAATATACTAGATACTTGGAATTGCTGCAAATAAGTAGAATAACTTGATGTTTTGTTTGAAATTTCTTCAAGTTACAAATATCAAGAAAAGGAAATGAGCCAAGGAAAGCAACTTACTCACAGGTTAGATCTCTAGGTAGTTGTTGAACATTGTGTGTTTATATTTGAATAGTTATTTAATGTTTGAAGTAAACGTGTAACTTGTAAGCTTAGACTTTTCTTCCTCATATGGTTGGAAACATAATTAAGTTGGTGATGTTATATAAAATTTCAACTCACTATAAATTATAAATTTGGTTGATTTTCTAAATTGTAGCATATTGTAACAAGCCCTAACAATGCAGGAAAAGTAACATCAAATCGACCTTTTTTAAGATGCAGAGAAACAAGCTAGACATCCCTTCTGCCACGTTTAAGGCAAAAGAATGTTCATCCCTGAAGAGAGAAACCCGAGCCAAGTTGGATGACCACCACATATCTGCAGGTTCTACGAGATACTTCCTCAGCAAACTAGCCCAACCATAACATAAAATCTGGGGTGACAGAAATGTCATATTAGTGATGTTTTAAACAAATTGATCTTTCAATGTAGAAACAAGGGAGGCTCCATGTTCTGTATTGAATAAAATGATATCCAAGTCATAAAGATGAAAATGATAAAGCCTTTGTTTTTATAAATCACTTAACAATGTAATAGAATGATGAACCAAACTTGTTGGTTCATTTTCAAGACAATAGAATGATGAACCACACTCACTAGTTGGAAACGTGGGCATAAATAATTCACTGCAATGGATTAATGGAATGGATCCTGCAAAAATGGATAAAAAATTTTCAAGTCACAAAAATATAAACTCAGGATATATATTGTTTTACCTGCATAGTGAGCACGATGATGAGAGCTATGATGAAGCTAAGATTTTACTTGAAATAAGCTTTCATGACATTGATTTCCCCAACTGAATATGCATCTCCACCATGGTAAGAGACACCAGAGTTAGCAAAGATGGTTATGAGCACATGCCCTTTCATGTTGAAGGGCCCTAGATTCATACTCCACTCCCAACCAAAAAAAGCTATATACATTCTCATAGTTGGGAGAGTGGTTGCGATGAATCTCCTAATGGGGAGCATTGATACCTAAGATAAACTGCCAGATATGGTGAAGGGTTATGTGTTGTAGGCAAAAAACGTATTCACAAACATGATTAATACACATGACTCTAATCCCAAAATACACACACGAAATGTAAATATTGTCAGAGATGGATCATCTATCACAGGAACCGTACAACACTAAAAAAAGGAATTGTGGCAATTGAAGCTGCTTGCATTGTAATAATCAATGGTTAGTGCAAACTGCATATAAGGTTGTTTGGATGAAGATTTAAACTATGCACAAAAATGGAATTAGACACCATTATTTATCATGAGGCCATATATAATTTAAAAACCATTGTAGCTTGCAATGAAGGTGATTTAATGCTATGGAAACAATAGGTATCATTCTAACTCTTACCACTTACTATGCACTCATACTTTGGCTCCACAAGGAACACATTTGTGTTGAGCAAAATGATGAATAGGCCTCTAAGCTATTTAACAAAGTTGGGTAACGATGGAGGAGTTTTAAGAATTAGTGACTATGGAAACCATGATCTCCTGAGGAATGGAGGTTACGAAGGAGATTGATGTGATGACGACTCTATCATAAGGGACATAATGCATGTAGAATGTTCCCAAACATAAGAATGGACAATGGAAGTAAGCCGATAAGAATGATCAAGATTACCGCAATCAAGTCTAACACTAAGTAACGTGAGCATGTCATATAATTATTTGAATCGGTATGTGTAAAATATCCCACGCTTATTTAACATTTCCTTTATGAATAATGTGGCTATGCATTAATGAAAAATAAAATCTGTAATATTGCACCTTATCTTAGAAGAAAACAAGGTGATCAGAGATTGAAAGTAGCGAATTTTTTTCACAGATAATTAGGTAACAGATTTGGGCCAAATCTCTATCTCGTCGTCGAGAGTCCTATTCCATGTAATCCCCCATTGCAATAGAAAATATAGGATTTAATTACATGGTGATCTTATGCTCTCATCTCTCATTTTATGCTTGAAAGGGATGTAAGTTTATTTGATTAGTAAACATCAATATTTGCAAATGGGTGGCCATGGGTTCAATGCATCCCTAGTCGACACAACAGGCCTTAACCAAAGGATATGGTTAAATGTATGTAGAATAATGAATCCATTTAAATTAATACTAAAACCTAAGAAAATCATCCATATTGTCATATGTTGATGACATGGATGGAATGATGAATTTGTCCAGAGATGACAGTTGGTGAGCATTGGCTTCAGTTGAAAAATTGGCAAGAGAACCATGAAGGCCTAAACTCTTCTTTATGACATAACATGGGAAGGGTTAAAAATCACAAGGGACTGAGTTTACAAAGAAGGGACATGCCCAAGTGTTGTGGATGATTGTGAAATTGGGACATGATTGATATTACTAGAAAAGTACATTGAGGACAATGTTATTATAAGGGGTCATGAATATAATAACAAAACCTTGAAGATGATACATGCATTAATGCTTCAAGTGTACAAGGATGAACTAGTGCCCATTCACAAGATGGTCAGATACTGAGCATGCAACAAAGTAAGGATTGTAAAGCCAAAATAACAAATGTTGTAAGTAAGTTGCAACACTGGTTCATAAAAACTCTTGGGAAGAGGGGATTCAATCATCCCATTGAGGTAGTCATTACATGCATGAATTGAGGTTCAGTATGCTAGAGAACTAAAATATGGCCTGGTTGGAGAACCTTGAGACACTAAATCCGAAGCCAAGACTACGTTAGAGCTAACATATTTTGGGTTGGTTGTTGTTATGGTTGTTACTATTCACAATTCTCTCATTCTAATCTATACTTCTTTGAAGATTGACACACCTTTATGGAAAGTCTAAATTGAGAAAGTGTGGCTATCACAAAAATGTGTAAACCATAAAGAAGGGTTATTGGTAAATGTTAACAACCAAGGTAAATTTAGTTATAGTTGGAAATACATGGTTCCCAACATTAAAAATTCCTTGGCTAGTCCACAATGGAGCATTGGAGATAAGTGGATAGCCCAAGGAGCCAATTGATTGTGTTGGCTTGCTATGAATGGAAATACTACAATATGAATTCCTTGTCTGCAATTTCTAGAAAATAAACAAAGTGAGAAATACCATACCCATAGTCAAAAAATTTTCCCTTGTTGTCTCATTTCCTAACACATAAGTGGCACCTACACAATGTAGTGTCTATGATTGGGAGGAAAACCACTCCTATGAAATTAGTATACCCACTTAATAGACAAATAATTTGGTTGTCACTGTTCATATTCATATAAATAATGTATGTGGAACTGCTATGTTTAAACAATATGTGCTTATTTTGGAAATATAATCCTGAAATTTGACATAAATTCATAATTATGATCCAGTATGTCTGGAAGATGTTTACTTGAAAGTTTTAAGGCATATACAGCTACCTATGCGGAACACAGAGTGCTTAATTCTACCTCTTCTATGAAAGGCAAGCGTCATTTATGTGAAGTATATGCATAATTTCTTTGTGAGCACCAAAAAGATTCTAGACCAATGGAGAATTGTAATTCTCTCCATGAAAAAATATTTCCTAAGTATGTTGTGCCTATCCATGGTTCTCCTATATCAAAATCCAATAGTTAATACTCAATGTAATCAACAAATCATATGAACTACTCGAATGGTTAACTTCATACATGGGTAAGGAATGTATTTGGCACAAGAAGTCAGAAATTGCCTAAAATATTTTCACTAGATTTTTCTCTTGAAATGTTGGATGAAAGTTGTAAATGGTCAGTTGAAATTATTTTCCACAACTTGCATACTAAATATTTGAATAGAATCGTCAAAGAAAAAAGTTAAAATTTTTGGAAACATTTGCTTGAAGTTTTCTTAGGAATATTGCATTTAGTGATTTCACTTGATACCCTTTAATCAACAACAAGTTCTACTCAAGAGAGTGTTATTCCTTCCAATATCCATGCTGCATGCATGTAGAACTCAAAGTTTCATCATGGATTTCCTTCAAATAAAGAATTTTCAGCTGATCTTGTACTCTTCTGAACTAGATATGCAATTTCCTTTCAACATTCAACTGAATCAAGTCATTGTCCATGCCAATTTTTTATGCTTTGTGAAATACTTCTTCATATGTTTGGGGATTATGTACTTTTGCTGCAACTCCTGTTCTCTAATTCAATCTAGTAATGACCAATTCCTATTAAATATTTTTAATACATTGGGATTTGACTAAGTAAATCTTTGAATTTACTATCATAATCAAGCACACATCTTGTTAGATGTTGTTGAATTTATATGAATTCCTGTGGCGCTATATGATGGCCCATTGTGTAATGGGATGTCCATCAGAGTTGGTTCTTCACCTCTCTCTTGGATAAATGTTGTATACTCTAGATATAGTTCATGAAACAATCCAAAGCTCCAACTGTCAAAGTCACTCCACATTTTTCCAATTGTCTATATTCATCATCTACTAATCGAACTCTCTGAATCGCCTTGCATACAAACCAATGTTTTGATTTTTTTAAGCACCCATGATAGACTCAAATAGAAATGGTTGATTTGGATGTAATCTTTGTTTGATTTTCATTAATTTTCTTCATGCTTTTAGAAGTTGGATGGTATTCTTCTTCATGTTTATTTTTATTTCTATAAAATCTTCTTTAAATTGAAATATATCTTTCCTTTTCAATTTATTTACAATCACTTTAATTAAACAAATTCAAATAGTTTATGTAAATCTTTGGTTTATAAAATTTAGTGGCCATTCTTCTTCTTCATCTTTTCTATCTCCTTCCTTTTCTTCAGTGCCTTGAGAACATTTTGTGTAATTTTTCCATCAAAAAATGGATAATTCACTACTCTGCCTCTCCATACATCTGTCTAATGATTTATGTTTTGTGCTACTCAGGCCTTAATCTATTTTCTTATGTCATTTTCTTGAAACTATACAACAATTATGTTTTATGTCTACTCAAGGGACAAGTATTAGGCTAATCGGTATTTTGGGTTATGACACACTATACCTTTCAGTTTAGCTAGTGCTTATGCAACTACAACTACAACCCATTTTTTTTGTACAATATGCAATACATATTTGTTTATATTAACTATTAAAGGAATCATTTTATCAAAGAAAAACATGTCCTTTTTTGGATGAGTAAATTTTCATATGTCATTAAAATTGGTTGACAAAAATATATGTATCTACAAATAAAATGTATTTCTATAAATAAAATATCTAAGAAAAATGTGTAAATGTTGCAACATTGAGTATGGATAACTATTTGTTGTGAAATGAAGTGAAATCCAAGTTCCGACCCAATTTAGAAGTTCTTATATTAAGGATTTATATGGACAATTCAATCATCCTTTTCTTTCCCAAAATATATACTCTTCTAGACCCATCATCTCTTAACATCTGCATTATACGCTTAGCAAGGTTTTGGTGTTGGGTTTGCATCTACAATACTTCTTGTGTTTCTATTGAGAAATTATAGTTGGTTCTTTCTTAGCGTCTATGTGTGTAGTGATAACAATTGCTTTCGTAGTCCAATTGTATATACACATTGGATGCACTTTTTGGTCTAGCTTTGTGGTCCCTTGTTGGACATATCATATTAGATCTAAGTATCTCGTGACTATATATATATATATATATATATAAAGCATTGAAAAACATATTTCTATTTCCATTGCTAATTTATTTCCGCTTGTAATTGCGATTTTACATTATCGCTATGAATTTTAAATTTAACCTCATAAATGCTAATTTGAAGGAACAAACCTTGATGATAGTGGTGGATGGACAAGGAAGGCATGCAAGGACATCACAATACCATGGAATTAAAGTAATATAGAGTCATCTAATATTCCATCATGCAAGTAGTGACAAACAGTAAAAGGAATCTTCAACTCTCTGAGTTCTTTCATTGCAATCTTCAATCACCAAAGAAAATGGAAAACTATTTCAAACTCTTTTCAAATAACAACTACATTGGAAACTGATCATTTCAAGTCCTACCAAATGCTCCTATCTCAATGTCGATTTCAAAAATGAGATCCAGTGCATAATGACAAGAAATTCATTCAAAATGGAAAAATAGAAGGAATAAAATAGAGGTCCATCAAAAACAAATATACCTCTCATGAATGAGTCTCGCCTTCAAGTTAAACCATGATAGGTGTATTCACGCTGCCACAGGAAAATTTCAAGTTGATGACAAAATTTTTTAACTCTTGAACTAAGATATAACATGGGCTTTTTGGAAATAGAGCTCTCTTAATTAAGGTTTAATCCTGACTAGTATTGATTCTACGGTTCCATGCCTTACCAAAAATAATACATGGAAAAAGAAACATCACAGGTTTCTGGAAATAAGAAACATGACTCCATGTCCCCTCTCCCAAAACATATGTTATACATCTTAAATTAATTAGTAACATACTAATGTAGAGTTAGGAAGATAATAACCATCCTAAATAGCCTATTGAAACATGCCTAATTTTCAATGCTCGAGTGCCTAGTATTCTAGCATGCTCATATTTCGTCATGAGCTTTGAGGATTTTCAAGGGTTATCACTTGGTTGTTCCCATTCTACAGGTTCTTTATTAGCCCCTCCAAGTGTATAAACAAGAGATTCTTTGTGTTCCTCTTCATCTGCCCCTCCATCTTCCTACAGAAAAATGAAATTAAGAAAGCCCCAGAACCCACGACATTTTGGGCACAAATTAACCCTAACAAATAAGGGTGGAGATTTTCGAGGTTTATCGCTTGGTTTTTCCTATTCTATAGGTTATTTATCAACCCCTCGAAGTGTATCAACAAGAACTTCTTCATGATCCTCTTCCTCTTCCCCCTACATCTTCCTGCAGAAAAGTGAAATTAAGAAAGCCCGAGAACCCTCAACATTTTGGGCACAAATTAACCCTAACAAATAAGGGTTTCCATCGGTTTCTATTTCGAACATAAATCACGAAAAGACAAAAGGAAAATGGTTAACAGAATACCCCAATATCAGGTTGTGTAGGCTGCCCTTTGTATCTGCATGCATTTCAAAACCACAAAATTTATCAAACAAGAGCTGTAACGAATCAGTTTCACAATTCCAGTCACATAAATGACCTCAGGAACCTTTCACTTTTCTATGTTGTAAACCCTCTAAATTAGCACACACCAAAAACACTAAAAAAATTTTGAAACCTGGAAACACAGTCTATATATAAAGCTTGAGAAACCCTCCAAACTCACTAAAACCTTCTTTTGCGAAAAAATTTAATAACCCATTAAAACCCTCTCTTATGGCATAACTTCATGGTTAAATGTGAGGAGGTTTGCCATGAAGAATCTAGTGGTAAGAATCGACGATGTGGAATGAGAATGGGTGAGAAGAGCTCTCACTGCTCTCATATGCCCCTCTAGCCACCACATGTGAAGGAGAATGTCATTCAAGCCGCATCCTAGTAGGCTTTACCATATGACCATGACCCAAGATGTATCTTGAGGTTTGCATGGGGTTGTCCCCTTTCCAGGTTCATTTTTGGCCTGTTCCACTGATTCTTTTCTTGGCTTATAGCATTAAGTTTTATTTTTAGTTAATTACTTTGCGAGTGATAAAGTAATATCAGGACAAAAAGCCATAGCGAAGGAGTGTTTGTGGTTAAGAAGCATTTGTATTGCATGGTAGTATAGTTGATACAAGCAACAATGATTAGGAACTCGTAGGTGATGGAGTGATCTCTCCCTGCCCGACGATAGGAAAACCAAAGGAATCTCTATGAATTTCCTTGCATACAAACCAATGTTTTGATCTGTATAAGCACCCATCATATACTCAAAGAGAAATAGTTGAATTGGGATGTAATCTTGGTTTGAATTTCATTAATTTACTTCATACTTTCAGAAGTTGGATGATAATCTTCCTCAAATTTATTTTTCTCTCTATAAAATATTTTTTAAATTGAAATATATCTTCCTTTTTCAATTTATTTACAGTCACTTGAATTAAAAAATAGTTTTTTAAGTCTTTATTTTATAAAAGAATTAAATATTTTATTTAAATCTCTGGTTTATAAAATTTAATGACCATTTTAAATTGAAATATATATTCCTTTTTCAATTTATTTATAGTAACTCTAATTAAACAAATTTAAATAATTTATTTAAATCTTTGTTTTAGAAAATTTAGTGATCATTCATCTTCTTCAGCTTTTATGTTTTCTTTTTCTTCAGTGCTTTATGAACATTTTTTGTAACTTTTCCATCAAAAAATGGATCATTCACTATTGGGCCTCTCCATACAACTCCGAAATGATTTATGTTTTGTGATGCTGAGGCCTCAGTCTATTTTCTTATGTCACTTTCTTGGAACTATATAAATGTTAAGTTTTATGTCTGCTGAAGGGACATGTATTAGGCTAATGGGTGTTTTGGGTTTATCATACACCGTACTTTTTAGTTTAGCTAGTGCTTGTGTAGTTGCAACTACATCCCAATTTTTTTTTACAATATGAAATACATGTCTGTTTATATTAATTATTAAAGGAATCTTGTTATCAAATAAAAACATGTTTTTTTTGTTATGATGTCAAATTTCATGTGTCATTAAAATTGATTGACAAAAATATATGTATCTACAAGTAGAATGTATTTCTATAAATAAAATATCTAGGAAAACTGTGTAAATGTTGCAATAGTGAGTATTAAGTGAAATGAAGTGCAATTCAAGTTTTGACCCAATTTAGAAGTTCTTATATTAAGGATTTGTGTGGACAATTCAACCATCCTTTTCTATCATAAAATTTATATTCTTCTAGAACCATCATCTCTTGACATTTCCATTATTCGCTCAGCATGGTTTTTGTATTGGGTTTGCATTTGCAATACTTCTTGTGTTTCTATTGACTAATTATAGTTGGTTCTTTCTCAGCTTCTACGCATGTAGTGATAACAATTTCTTTCGTAGTCCCATTGTATATTCACATCGGATGCGCTTCTGGGTCCATATTTGTGGTCACTTGTTGGACATATAATATTAGATCTAAGTATCTCGTCAGATATTATATATATATATATATAATATATATATATATATATATATATATATATATATATAAAGCATTCAAAAACACAGTGCTATTTCCATTGCTAATTTATATATCCCTGTAAATGTGATTTTAAATTGTTGATTTGAATTTTAAATTTGGCCTCATAAATGCTAATTTGAAGGAAACAAACCTTGATGATAGTGGTGGATGGCCAAGGAAGGCATCCAGGCCCCAGGGACATCACAAAACCACGGAACTAAAGCAATGTACAATCATCTCATCTTCCATCAAGGAAGTAGCGATGAATTGTAAAAGGAATCTTTAACTATCTAATTTCTTTCATTGCAATCTTCAATCACCAAAGAAAATGGAAAATTATTTCAAACTCTTTTCAAATAACTATTGCATTGGAAAATTAACAAAAGATAAAGATAAATGATCATTTCAAGTCCTACCAAATTTTCCTAATTCAATGTGCATTTCAAAAATGATATCCAATGCATAATGGAAATAAATTCATTGAAAATGGAAAAAGAAAAGGAATAAAACAAAGGTCCATTAAAGATAAATATACCTCCAATGGATCAGTCTCGCCTTCAAGTTCAACCATGACAAGTGCATTCATGCTTCCACAAGAAAAAGTCAAGTTGGTGACCAAATTTTTTTAATCTTGAACTAAGATGTAACATGGGATTTTTGGAAATAGAGCTCTCTAAATTAAGGATTAATCCTGACTAGCATTGATTCTATAGCTCCCTTCCTTACCACAAACAAGAAACAGAGAAAGAAACAACATATGTTTCTGGTAATAAGAAACATGAAAGCATGTCCCCTCTCCCAAAAAATATATTGTGCATATTAAATTGATTAGTAACATATTAATGTAGATTCAGGAAGATAATAACCATCCTAAATAATCTACTGACACATGCTTGATTTGCAATGCTTGAGTTCTTAGTATTCTAGCACACTCATATTTCTCATGAACTTTGAGCTTTTTCATGGTTTATTGCTTCATTGTTCCTATTCTACATGTTCTTTATCAACCCCTCCAAGTGTATCAATAGGAACTTCTTCGTGTTTCTCTTCCTCTGCCCCTACCTCTTCCTGCAGAAAAATGATGTTAAGAAAGCTAGAGAACCCACGACATTTTGGGCACAAATTAACCCTAACAAATAAGGGTTTCAACTAGTTTCCGTTTTGAACATAAATCACGAAAAGAAAAAATGGAAAATGGTTAACAAACACACCATAATATCAGGTTGGGGAGGCTTCCCTTTATATCTACATGCATTTCAAAACCACAAATTTATCAAACAAGGGGATTAACGAATCAATCTCACAATGGTAGTTGCATAAACATCCTTAAAACCTTTCACTTTTCTATGTCGTAAACCCTCTAAATTAGCACACACCAAAAAAACTAAAAAAACTTTGAAACCCATAAATACTGTCTATTATATAAAGCGTGAGAAACCCTCAAAACCCAGTAAATCATTCTCTTGCAAAACAATTTAATAACCCACTAAATCCCTCTCTTATAGATGTCTAAGAAATCCTCGCTAGCCCTTGTATCAATGAATTGCTTGGTACAAAACCTTCCCTTAAGAAAAATATATTTCCCCTAAAACCCTTGCCCATGTAGTGGCATCTTATACAACATATCCTCTATCGAAATCGTTGAAGTCCTCATCTTACATGGGTTCCAAAGCATTGATCGTAGCAGAGTAAAAATGACACAACTCTCTTTGTACTAAGTATTAGACTGACTTTGATTTTGATGATATTGGCCACGAAATTTTGAGTTTAAATTGTTAAGGCCCTCATGATGGTGAACAATAGTGAAGGAATAATTTTTATGACATGAATCCCTTAAATGAAAGTAAGGTCACTCTAGTAAAAGAAAAATTGAGGTTTTCCCAAGCTATAAGGGTAAGCTGAGAGTTATGGAATAATTTATTTGATATGGATTACTTGAAAGGAGAATAATGTCATAGTTTGGAGAGAACTTAATTTTACTTTAAGAAGTAGAACACTCTCAAAGATAGGAGTGATTTCAAACTCTAAGAAGGCTTGAGCTATGGTATTCTCTAACTAATTGATTCTCTAATATATTATTTTAATTATTAAATGAGGGGTAC
Organism: Pinus taeda; assembly: GCA_000404065.3. Classification (NCBI taxonomy): domain Eukaryota; kingdom Viridiplantae; phylum Streptophyta; class Pinopsida; order Pinales; family Pinaceae; genus Pinus; species Pinus taeda. The sequence goes on from APFE030353506.1 coordinate 64,947, forward strand.
GTATATTTGGTTTAGTGCCAAAGCTTAAACGAGATTGTTAGGTTTTTAATTCCAAAAAAAATGATTCATGAAGTAGATAATATTAAAAATTAAGGAATGATTTGTTATTTTCCTCATTGAGGTCCAATTTCCTCAAATGGCATGTTGAAATCATATCAAATATATTATTGTAATGGCTTTGAGACTGTTGTTGTTGTATGGTCCTCTTACCTGCAAGCCAGAGGGTAGGGTGCTTGGTTACATGGAGAAAAAAATATTTGAAATTGGGGTCTAGGGGATGTTCAAATCATAGTCTTATCCTTATAAAATTGGAAAGGTATAAGAGTGAATGGAAAAGTTGCGTAGGTTCAAGAAGATAATAAAAACACAAAGTATTTTCACAACTTTGCAAACCATGGAAAATGTATTAACTCGATTTGGGAAATTTATGATCAAGATTGGAAAATAGTTCATAGTTCTCTAGCTTTAGATACTTTGGGAGTGACTCACTTCAAATCTGTTTATAAGAATCCAACTATGGTGATATAAAAATTTCTAAAGCTTACATATGATTTTTCTAGTTTCATAACTAAAGAAGATAAAAATTTAATAATGGAAAGAAATTCAAGGAAGGGATGAAAGTTGTTATGGCTTCATTTGAAAAAGATAAAAGTAGTGTCCAAACAATTGGATAGTAAAATTATTTATTGTCTTTATGAGATGTTGGAAGATGACATGTTATATGTAGTATGAAAATTCGAACCTCTAGAAAAATTTAAAGAGCAATAAACTTGGTGTTCCTTACTTTGATTCCTAAGAAAGATAAGCCACCTTAATTGATGAATTCAAGCCTATATCATTATGTAAATGCATGTACAAAATAATAGCTAAGATTCTTGTTGTTAGACTTAAAAATATTTTTACAACAAAGGTTTTCTTTAAGGGGAAGGTCCTTGGAAATATTTTGTCATATGTCTGCATCCTCCAGGATGTTGCCATATGTTCCCACTGCATTACTGTAATATTTAAGTTGTTTGTCCGCACCCTTTAGGAGCCTGCCATATGTTTCCACCTACATTACCATAATGTACCTTGTAGTAGGACAAGGCATTGCCAAGGTAATGAAAGCCATGGAAGGTTGAGTTATAGATAAAATGATGAATATCAGTGCCATGTTAATAAAAACCACAAATAGTGTAAGGGATGGGACATATAGAAAGTGCCTTTTTTTCTTCTGAAAGGTAAACACATTGACCATTGTATGCTCTATGCTCTCTTATTGGATCTCAATTTTTAATGGAGGATGTTTTTTGCTAGAGTAGCTGAAGTGTTTTTATTATGAGTTGGATTGAAGGAAGGTACTTCCCCTACTGTGAGATAACAATGGGTAGCAACAATTTATTCAACAATGGTAACAATGAACAAGGCATGAGCAGTGTGCACCTTAGAAAACAATGAGGGGACACATTCATGGGGTTTGGCCCATTCAATAAAGCCAAGGGTGTAACCAAAAAAGTAGCATAACACTATCACAATAGGATTTCCATTGATTTTTGAAAAGTGAAGGAGATTGAGGAAAGGGCTTACGAAAAGAGAAGAGGAACTTCCAACAACCAAGTGGATGAAGAAATCCTCTTTTAGGCACATTACCATGGATCTTGTACAAGGAGGGATTCCAAATTCCTCAATCTTGTAAAATTTTATGATTTATGAAGATATTTGTGGTCATGACTAGAGCTTAAGGGCAATCAACATAATCAAGTTTTCCTTACTAGACTAGGTCAAATGAAGCAAACATATGATAGTTGTATCAATGTGATTTGGCGCTTATAAGTGGTGTTGAAGAAAAAAGTAGCTGAGAACAAAAGTGACATGGTAGGGGAGGAGATGGTGGCAAGGTTGTGGCAGACCATAAACCATGATATTAAGCAACCAATTATCACATCGTAATCAATGTTGTATCCAACTTGACTTAAGATAAACAACAAGAGTTATTGTAATATTTTTTATGATATTAATTATGTTATGAAAATTAGATTCATCATAGGTATTTTAAGATATTAATTTTTGAATGATAATTACAAGACTATTTATGGTAAGCTTTTGATGGTCATATTGGGTTTGGGGTATGCCTTACAGTTGCTACAATTGTTTCTACTTGGTATGCTCTATTGGATCTTTCGTCTATTGTCAAAGGCATCAAAGGCATATGAAAACATGCCACGTGACATAACAAATCTAGAGACCAATCCAAAGAAGTTAATAATACCATAATTATGTCTCCATTCTAGAGCATATAATCTACCAAAGAGTAACACATCATCGACAAAAACCAAATGAGTAACCATGAATTGTCTATTAATCAAGATACATGTTAGTAACCTATCTATATTTACCTGTAAGAACAAGATGCTAGTCCCTCAATAACAAGAATGAAAATAAGGGGTGATAAGGCGCATCCTTATCGGAGACCTCGAGAGGTAGAAAATAATTTAGTAGGAAGTCCATTAACCAATAAGACAAAGTTTAAAACAAATACACAAGCCATGTTCCATTTTGAAACCTGAAATGAAATGTCAATTTTGTGTAGGACAAGTCGAAAAAAAGTCCAACCTACATAATTAAAATATTTTTGAAGGTGAAGCTTCATAATAATCACCTCAAGCTTCTTATATTTGATAATATGTACAGTCTCCTATATAATAGAAACCACAAATTTAATTTTTCTTTGACATGATTATCATGGTAAGCCCTCATAATTAAGAAAATAATATTTAAGGGACTGAACAAGAGAGAAAGAGAAAACAAAAGATAATGTACCAAAAGATGATGGACCAAGATCTAGTGTTGTTGAAAGATTGTGAAGATCAGTATCAACCCCATTTGAATGATTGAAAGGCTTCAAACACTATTCCTTCCTAATGGTTACATTACGATGAGAATTGGGACTGATAGAGATCTTAGGAGACGAGGATGATTGAATCAGCAGGGTCTATAGATGGGTCTCAAAGTGAATGAGGATACACTCAATATTCCTTTGAATCAGTTGAGATAGTGAAGCCTATTTTCTACTTCGGATTGTGATACAACCCACAGTGACTCGGAACTGTGATCAACCTTCCACACAGTGGCTTGATGGACATACATAGCAGCTTAGATCTGTAACATTCTATGATGCGTGACTCGAACCTTCTAAGATTACCCTTGATCAATGTGTTAGTGTGAGTCAGTTTTGCTTATCGCTAGTGATCAAATATGATTTTACCAAGTTTTTTTAGGGGTCTCAAAGTCAAGTTTTATCATGTCACTAGGTTTTTAGAATAAAATTTTGTCACTAGCTAGTGTGTCTAAAGATACTATTGCTCCTTCAAGAGTTCCATGTTTCAATAACTGCTATCACTCATTATGATGTGCTATCTCTGAAAAGTGTCATGGTCATCTTAGTTTCAGTATCATGGTTGTCATTCAGTTCATTGTTCATCGAGTAGGTCACTACGGTTTTCATTCATTAATTTATTCATCCCATACATAAATTGGCATGTGAAGGATTAGTGATTAAAAAATGTTTCAAAAAATAGTTCTATTTCAAAAATATTTTCTATTAATATTCAAATAATCTCAAGCTACATTCAAAGGTTCTTGAGCTACATGGTTTCCAAGGAAAAAGTGAGAAAGGCATAGTGTGGGCCACCCCACTAATATGAAAAGAAATTAACCTCAAAAGCTATAAAAGACCATCATTGTTCATTTCTCTCATTCATTTCATTGCTAAATAAGCTCTCAATCATCATTAATCACTTCCTCGCCATTTTTAGGGACAAAGACATTCTGAAAATTGATTTCAAACTCTTTCGCTGCGTTTCTAAGCCACATGGTTGTGTTTTTAAGGAGCACGTTGCGCTTTTCACTGGTAACACTGCGATTTTCTATGGTTACCTCCATCAATTCCTCTCAGCCTAGGACATTGTGGAGGATCAAAAAGTGGAGCAATGTTGTGAAAACCTTCAGGCTGTGGAGTTTTGTTGTATCTCATATTGTTAAGTATTGATCACCCTCAGAATTTTTTTGCAGCTCAGATTGGGAAGTATTGATCACCCTCAGACCATTTCTTTGGAGTATTGTTGAGATCACCTTTTAGACTATTACTTTGGAGTATTTAAGAATATATTTGGACAACCAAGATGACTCTTTAGTAGCTCCTTTAAGGATAACCTTGAGGATATCGTGATAAATCCTTGAAGAAGAATGTGCAATAGTTGAGCGAAGATGCTTTGAAGCATTGAAGTGTTGAGGCAATGAAAAAACACTAAGCTCTTGAAGTATTGGTGTAGCATGGTACATTGGACAGTGGTGTAGTGTGGTGCAAGGATTGTCATTTCTTAAGTCTTGGTGCAACATGGTGCGTTGGATAGTGGTGTAGTGTCATACAAGGATTGTCACTGTTGAAGTCTTGGTGCAACATGGTGCATTGGACAGTGGTGTAGTGTGGTGCAAGGATTTTCATTACTAAAGTCTTGGTACATCATGGTGCATTGGGCAGTGCAATATTTTTAACAGTGGTCTAATGCAGTGAAGGATTATTGCTCATAGGAATATTAAAGCTTGGGTATGAAGTTTATTGACCTATGAAAAGAACAATCACGTGGAACCTGTGACATGTGGATGAGTAAGACATGAAGAAAACTAGTAAACATCCTTGGAGACATGATGTTATGCTGAGGTCATCATGAAGTAAACTTGGAGGATTTTATTGAGTACCATGAAGAACAATGGTTGCACCTTCTATATGACAAGGTTGTCATTGATGATGTAGAGTTGATACTACAGTGAAGCTGAAGATTGAGAGGGCTCATTGAATAAGAATCTGGGAGCCGTGAAGTACAACCAGAACATATCTTGACAAAATAGGTTTGGTGTTCTTGGATTTTATGCTCTTAAACCCAAGGTTGGTGCCTTGGATAATATAGGTTTGAAGCCCCAAAGGTTGGAGCCTCACTAAAGTTCAAGTAGGTGCTTCACATATCCCACGGTGGAGCCCAGGTGCCTTTATTAAGGGTTGGATCCCTACCCATATTGTACTTAATTCAAAATAAATATTATATTAATAAAATAATTCATTTCTATTGTTCATTTTGTGTTCTAAATATAAGTGATCTAACTAGTAAAAATAACAATTGAAAAGAAATATTGATTCACCCCCCTCTTAGTATTTTCAACAAGTTCATGAAATTTCATTCAACCCAAAGCTTCCTATGCAATAGGGTATTCTCCAATAATTAATTCCTTCAAGATCAAACTATATCAACCTTCCCATCTAGAAAAATATAATCCTATATCTCATTCAATGGATAACATTTTAGATTTCTAGCACCCATTTGATAATGATAACTACTTTGTTAGGTCCCTATACTACTAGTGTAACCCCTTATTGTTTTTTTCTTCTTAGTAAAAAACTAGCTAGTCTATTGTATTATATTTACAGGTAAACTTTTCAAGCAGTGAGACAGGCCGTCCAGGGCCAGCAGTGGCACCTTGGATAGCTTTGCTTTGAAACAAAAAGCTCCCTCACAGGGGCAGCACCTACAGGACTTCCAAAATTCCTCCAAAAACTTACTGAGGCTGGAATCCAATATGACTCGACAAGCAACAGAACATGGAACCACATTGAGCTAAACATGACCATGACGGCCCACGCAGGGGCTTCCATCAAAAACTGACTGTGGACCGTGTTCATCAGAGAACTTGCTGTGGACCGACATGTACAGGACAATATTAAAAACTTAGAGTAAACTAGACCGACATAAACAAAACAGTGTATAAAACTACAAGTGAACAAACACAGTGATGACTAGAACCCAAATACCCGCAGAGATCTTTATCCTGGACCCGAGCTGAGAGAGACAGGCTTGTGCCAGCGTGCGCGTCGGAGGATCAGTCGTCGCAGAGGCTTTTATCTTCCACGATATTGCACCATCCCTGGCCCTCAGGGATTCCTTCCCACATGGTCGTCTATGGATCCTTTGCAGTGCCCTGAGGTTCTGACACCTGGGGAGGCGAGGGGGCGTGCAGAATCTCCTTCCCTGAGGTGCCCACCTCAATTGGTTGTTGCAGAACAGGGGTCTCCTCCCCAGTGCCCTCTAGAGGTGGTTCCACCAGTCCTGGAGGCATCCCGCCATTGTTCCCTTCAAAAACTTTAGTAAAAATAACTGAAATATGAGCATTGATACCTGCATTATCCTTTGAGCTGCCCAGGGTGAACACAACCGAGCCGAATGCTGGAAGAACAGGTTCCCCTTCACTTGAGCTGCCAACCTCCATGAATTGCCCCGCTTGAATTGGTGTAGCCCTTGCCCGCCTGTAGCAGTAGCACTAGCAGCAGTGATGATGCTCATCCGCTGCCGGTCGGCGAGAGGACGAACCTCGCCCAGGTCCCATTTTGCTTGGTTGCCGTTCTCGCAGCCTTGCCATGGACACCCCTTTGTCTCCCCCGTGAACCTGAGGTGAATTGTAAGACCAAACACCAGGTGGATCTTGCCATATGTCCCACTCAGGCATGACAATCTCTGAGCAACCTTTGCCTGAGGGAGGGATTTCACTCCTCGTGATCCGTTTGCCCTGAATGCTCTTGAATTGCCGCTCCCATCTAAGGCATGAACCTGAATTGCAGAGACGGAAAGCCAAGACTTCTCGTCGAGGTGGTAGGATAACCGCCCACCCAGAATTTTTCCATGTCTGCACCTCCCCAACTTCACCATGCAAATGAGCTTGCCTGAGCTCATCTTCCCCTTGATATCCTACCTCATTCCCTCGTCGAGAGCGAGAAATAACTGCAAACTGCGTCTCCATCTTATCACTCTGCTCGGCATTGAATGCCCAGAGCTCAGTCTGCGGGATAATGAACTATGGCGGCGTATTCCCATTACCATTAATATTAGCTTGGGGCGGCACATGCTGGGCATGTGGCTCGACCCCCTGTGACGTGCCAGCACCTGCATCCAGGGATTCAGTGTCTCTTTGGAGGAGATTCTCACAATCCTGAGTTTGTTGATTGCTCGGGATGATGTCCAAGTTTCCTGCTTGGAAAGGTTGGTTACTTTCTACCCCTATATTGGCTAGGAAATCAACAATCTTATTACCTTCTATTCTGGTGTGATGAAAGGAGAGGGCTCTGTGATTGCACAGCTCATAAGCAATGTTGTTTAGCCTTGCTTCTAGTCTCCAACTGTCAGCTACTTTTCTAGCTTGAGAGCCATTCTGAATGTACGTTGCCATGTTGATGATGATCTGGGAGTCTCCTTCCACTATCAACGGTTGAAGATTGAGTCGTTTGGCAGCTAAGAGCCCTTGCGAGAGTCCCTTCAACTCCACGGAGTTATTGGTGTCCCACCCTATATTTCCGAAGTAGATCTGCAGGGGGTACGATTGTGATTACGAATGATACCTCCAAATCCTGCTGGCCCAGGGTTTCCTTTAGAGGCTCCATCAAAATTGAGTTTGTATGAGTTGGTGGGTGGGGCAATCCAATTTCTAACTTCCTTGATATTACATTTCATTGTCTGATGAGTGGCATACTCTTGTGGCAGCTCCAGCTTCCATTTGTCCAGGATGTTTCTCTCATTGTCTGTGGTAGGGAGATCTTCTTTAGTCCATGATTTCAGAAGCACGGTTTCTCTGAGATTGCCATGTAGTCTGCTCCATATTTCCTCAATGGGCGAGCTCTGGTTTTTGAATATGCACCTATTCCTTTCCTTCCAGATGTTCCATAATACTGTGCCTTGGATTATGTTCCATATGTAGTTGAGGACCATGCATTCATAGGGGCTTTTCGGCCACTGACGAATGGTATCTATGATGTCGCTAGGTCCTTTGCATCTTTTTTGACACTTGAAATCGACCTTCTCCCATAGCTGATTGGCGATTGGTCATGTATCCAGAAGATGCTGTAAGGTTTCCTCATTTTTAAAGGAGTTGTGGCATATCGAAGGACCTTGGAAGTTGCGTCTCCTCAGCTTATCCCAGGTGAGAATCTTTTTATGCCCTACCATCCAGAGGAAATGGGATATTTTGGGCCAAGCTTTGAAGCCCCATATTCGCCCCCATAGAGGGTCCGGCCTGGTGGTGGACTCGCCTATAAGATTATAGGCTTCGGAAGTGGAATATGATCCTTTGGGGAGGTAGCCCCATCTGAGGATATCCTCGCTATTCTCATACCGAATGCGTCTCTTCTTTAACTCGTCTTCAAGTGATGCTACTTCCTGAATGCTTGTGATACTGGTTATCTGATTGCTCGGTCGCCACTTCCTGAATCCATTTACCCCTTCCTATTCCCAGAATTGATGGACGGTTGCATGCTGCTGCTCCTGTCTATTCAGAATGATCATTGGAGGAAGAACACTTGAGAGTTTGGGCAGTTGGTTCCAGGCGTCATTCCAAAATCTAGCACTGTGACCATTCCGTGTTTCCCAAAAGCTGTGTTTCTGGATGAGTTGATGATGCTACTTGGTGGCATTCCAAATAAGTGACCCACTGATTGTGGGCTTAAATCTTATGAGCTCTGCTTGGGGCATGTTGTTGGTGTATTTGGCGGTCCATATTTTGGCCCATAACTTGTCTGGGTTAGTTATCCATTGCCACCATATTTTGGCATTCATGATGGTGTTGCTGTGCTCTGGATCTCTAAGTCCGATGCCGCCTTTGATTTTGGGCCTGCATATAGTATCCCACTTCACTAGTGCCCATTTGCGATTAGTGGCTGAGCTTCCCCACAAAACGTCACGCTGCAGGTTTCTCAATCTTTTTAATACCCATTTTGGTGCTGCAAGGATAGAAAAAAGATAGAGAGGCATGGCTTGGAGGATGGACTTGAGAAGCACAACCTGACTGGCTATATTGAGGGAGCGGTGAGTCCATAGGTTGAGTTTAGAATCGAGCTTCTCCAGGAGAGTTCGCCAGGCAGGCTGCTTGATGGTCGAGGTAGTGAGGGGAGCTCCAAGGTATGTGGATGGGAGAGAGGCGGTTTGGAAGCCTAGGATACAGGAGACGACGGATTTAACAGGCGAAGGTGTGTGGAAGAAGAATATTTGTGATTTGGAGTTATTGACATGAGTGCCAGAGGCTTCAGAGAAGTCGTTGACCAGGGATTTCAAGCAAGAGGCTTCCTGAGCCGAGGGGTAACCATAGAGCATGGTGTCATCAACAAATTGCTGATGAGAGGAGGCCGGTGAATTGTGGATAGAGATTCCTCTGAGCTGATTAGACTGGAGGGCCTGCTTGATGTGTCTGCCAAGACCCTCAGCCATTATCACAAATAGGAAGGGGGAGAGGGGGTCCCCTTGTCTTATGCCTATGGAGGGTTTGAAAGGGCGGGAGGGAAAACCATTGACAAGGAGGGAGAAATGGGAGGAGGTGATAAGGCTCATGATCCAACGAACCCAGGTGGAACAAAAGCCAAAAGCTTTCAACATATGCTGTATGTAAGACCAGCTAAGCTTGTCGAAAGCTTTGGAGAGATCGAGTTTGAGTAACATACCAGCTTGCTTGGATTGCTTGAGCGAATGGATGATTTCGTGTGTGAGGATAATGCCATCCATTATCTGTCTACCTTCGACATAACCCGATTTCTCCAGAGAGATGAGCATGGGTAGAAGAGGTTTTAATCTGTTGGCAATGACTTTGGAAATGAATTTATAAAGGACGTTACAGAGAGCAATGGGTCTGAATTTATCAAGAGTTATGGAGTTCTCCTCTTTAGGGATGAGAGTGATGAAAGTGGAGTTAAGGGAGGGAGAAGCCAGCATAGAGCTCTGGATTCCTCAACTACTTTCCAAACCTCCACCTTAATCAAATCCCAGAAAACATGAAAAAACGTGGTAGTGAAGCCATCTGGTCCATGGACCTTACCTTCTTTGAGCTGCGCCATCGCCTCGTCTACCTCCTGGGTTTGAATTGGGCGCATGAGTAACTCGTTGTGTTCCTCTGTAACCAGCTTGGGGATGTTGCTTGTGATTTTTCCAATCGCCCTCTGCCGATCCACCGCCTGCTCTTGGTGTACCTGCTGAAAGTGATTGAGGAGGATTTCTTCTATTTTCTCATGCTCCTCAACTTTTACCCCCTCTTGGTTCTAGATGAAAGGAATCTTATTGTGCATCCTTATCTGCACTGTAGTTCTATGGAAGAACTTGGTGTTGCAATCCCCTTCTTTTAGCCACATGACCCTTGATTTTTGCCTCTAGTAAATTTCTTCCTGCTTCCTTCTTTCTTCAAGCTGGTTGTGTATGTGCCATTCTTTGTCCAAGGTTGCCTCTGTGTGCCCTGCCTTTATTACTTTCTGATGGAGATCCTTCAGCTCCTTATTGAGCTCCTTTTGTGCCTCAAACATATTCCCGAAGGTCTCCCGATTCCAGTGTTTTAGGTGACTTTTTAGAAATCGCAGTTTCTGCTGTAGCTGGAACATTTTTGAGCCTTCTGGTGGGATGAAGGAGGCCCATATGGTTCTGACGAAGTCCTTGAATGCTGGATGCGTTAGCCAAAATCCCTCAAACCGGGAAGGTCTTCTGGTTCTATCCCCTGGTCACTACCATTGCAAAGCTATTGGCCAGTGATTCGACCCAGAGTGGGCCAAGATTGCAGTGGTGAGATCACCTCCAAGATGCACTGCGTTATCCGAGATGAGGAAGCGATCTAGTTTAGAAGCAATCTGATGCTTGCCACCTCTGCGATTGCTCCAGGTAAAGGTGCCATTGCAGAATGGCATGTCTATGAGAGAGGCGTTTTGGATGAAGTCCTTGAAGCAATCTACTTCAGGTTCCAATCTGGATCTGCCTCCTATCTTGTCCTCTATTTTGGTTATCATGTTGAAGTCCCCTGCAACGATCCACAATGGATGTTGCCTATTTATGCTTAGTGCTTCAATGGTGTCGAGGAGCGCTCTTTTACTCCCGGAGTCCTCCGGAAAATAGATGTTGGATAAGTTTCCATGAATGTTGGTGCCTAAAATGTGAAAGGCTGCTTGAATGAGGTGATGGGAGGCATGGAAGTCAGTGAGTGTTACAGCCTGGGTGTTCCACGCTATAGCAAGCCCACCAGAGGCTCCCGTGGCATCCACAACCACAAATCTGAATCCTGGCCAGGCTTTTGAGAGTATGCGACCCAACGTGGTACTATTGCATTTGGTTTCTTGGAGGAAAAACATCTGTGGATTTTCCATCTTGATCATGTTTTTTAACATCCTATATTTTCCTGGGCTATTAAGCCCTCTTAAATTCCATGATACGAGCTTCATGGTTTAACTCGTTTGGGCAGGGCTGTAGTACTTCGTCAGCTTCGCATATCTACCGGAATCTAACAGGAGTTTCCCGATCTCTATTGTTCTCTGGAGATCTGTCTTCCTTCCCCTTTTTTTGGTGTCCTTTGGACACGGGCTGCCATCCCAAGTGCTGACAGGTTGTATGCCCAGTTGGTGTTGGTGGAACGCTCTGGAGATGACCACTTCCAACTTGTCTATATCCGACTCAGAGATTTTTTCGTATGCCTTTTTTTTGCAACATAGCTCTAGTTCAATAATATCCAGGCCATGTAGATCTATGCTTTCTGGTTCTTCCTCCATGTTTTGCACTTGACTGGTTTCCTCTTGATGGGTATCTGAATCCTGAGGGGGGATCAACTTCCCATCCATCTCCATTTCCTTAAGGATCTCCACTGTGTTTTCATGATGCCTGCTTAGGATGGTCGGGATGATAATGGGAGATTTAGACTTGGGCGGGGGGCTGGATGGAGGGGGGTGGGTGGAAGAGGAAGGGCGTGCAGGGATACTGTCAGTATCAAGGGGTTGATCATCTGAGAAATCACCTAAGGACTCAAAGCGGTTCTTGGAAGCAGGATTTTGGGGTTTGGAAGGCTAGGGTTTGGACCCATTCTGAGGCTTTTTATGTGAGCGCTTTCTATTTGAGACTTTGGTAAAGCCATCCTGAGATGGGGATTCAGAAGATTCAAGAGAGCTGGCTTTGACAATGAGAGGGAAATCCCGAAACAGATGCCCTAGTGCATGGCATCTTCTGCACCTGAAAGGCACATGCTCATAATGGAGAGGCTGGATCCACTCCTCGTCGCGATGGGCAAGGGTTACTGACTCAGGAAGAGCTTCATTCAGTCGAATAAATACACATATTCTTGCATAGGAAATATACTTACGGGTTTTTGTTTCTTCTGCTGCCCTGATGTATTGTCCCACCCCATTTCCTATGCTCATTAGACAGTCTTCTTCCCAGTATTCATCGGGGAGTGAGTATAATCTGATCCAGGCAGGTGCCCAAGTGAGATCTTCCTTGTCAGGGTCAAATCTAGGCATCCAGTCCCTTATGTAGAGACCTACCAAGTTGAAGAAATACAGACCTCCTCCCAGGATCCTGTATTTGTCTTCCAGACAGAAGAAGATGGCAGTGAAGAAGCCCTTCGGCCCCAGCTAGAGAGTGACATCTCCCTTAGGCTTCCACTTTGCTGCAATCCAACCATTTAAGGCTCGTTCGGTTGGCAAAAACCCTATGAATTTTCCAATGATTGCATGGTCCTTCATAAACTCGATCCTGCTGTCGATCTTATCTCTGGGCAATTCTATTTGCAGCCTTTCCTTGGCTACCGGTCGACAGGTAGATGAGGTGACCTTTGGGTTGTTCGTCCGATTCTCTTGTTCTTCTGGTGGATCCTCATCATTTCCCTGTTGCTTCTTCCCTTTGTTGAGAATGTCTGGATCAACAGACCCAAAGGTGACCTCAGGTCCTGGGTTGTGCCTTGAGGGGGAGGGCTTTGATGCCCCCCCCTGAGGCGGAACCATTGCCCTTCTCTGATCCCCGTCAGTGCTGTCACGCTGCAGAGATTCCTGTGCAGAGCTTGATCCTGATCTGCTGTACTGTCAGCTCCGGCGAGGGTTTCGTTCTCAGAACCCTAGCTCAACCCAACTTTCCATGTAACCCCTTATTGTTATTAGTGCAACCCCCTTATTATATTGTTGTGCCCATGTAGTCCCCATATTGTCATTATTATGACCCATAGAAGCCCACTATTGTCATTATTGTGCCCTTACATTATTATTGTTATGTCCGCTCTGAATATATTATGACCCCTTAGACTCCTATATATAGAAAGGAGTTTTATCATTTGTATCATCCAAGAATTATTCATTTGTGTAATCTAAACGAGGTTGTCCCCTCGAAGAGGCTTATTTCTAAGACATCGATCTATCTTTTCTATATTTTTGTGAGTTGGTTTCATAACATTTGGTATCAGAGATTTGGATTCTAGGGTTTCACTGCTCCAAACAGGTCATTGTGGAATGCTCGCTATAAATTTTTTGCGACGAATTTTCGGAAGCTAGAAAAAACCCATTTGAGACGAAATCACGCTGAACCTCACGTGAAAATTTTAGATCTTTTCTTACTATATTTTCAGATATATGATCTGAGGAAGTTAGGGTTTTTGCAAGATCTAGAATTTCATCTAAAACATGTCATCAGGGAATTTTCGCTCTAACGTTTTTGCTACAAAGTTTCAGAAACTAAAAAAAAAACCATTTGAGAAGAAATTGGTTTGAACCTCGGGTCCAAATTTCAGATATTGGCTCGCTATATTTTTAGATATATGATCTGAGAAAGTTAGGGTTTGTGCAAACTCTCGAATTAAATCCTAAACAAGCGACCTTGGGAAAATCGTCATAACCTTCTCTCTAAGCATTAGATTGAAATTTCGTAAGAAGTTGTAGAAAGAGGACGAACTGTAATTTTTTGTGTATTTGTTTCAGGTCCTAAGGCTGCAAAAGTGACACATGGCACTTTTTACAATTGCTCTCTACCGAAATAGTCTATAATGAGGTCACCGTGGGAGATTTGACATAACTCTTCCTTGCAAAATCCAATATTGATCAGACTTGTGGGGTTTGAAAGAGAACTCATAGGGCTACCGCAATAGACAATTCTAAAACTTGGATATCTTAAGTTATAGAGTTACAGTCGTTTCAAGATCAAGATCCTGAAATCATGAAAAGACTATATTAGGAAGTTTGATGGCAAGGATCCAGTAAATTGGATACTACAAATGGAGCAATATTTTGATCTACATGAGGTGAGACTATTACAAAAGGTATGTATTACATCTTCATATTTATAACTAGATCAATTTTTATGGTATAAAGGGCTTTGTTCTCGTAAACCACTTGTTATGTAGTCAATTTTCACGGAGGAAATGGTAGCACATTATAAGGATACAAAGAGAAACACTTTCTTTAGCCAATTGATAAAACTAAAACAAAAGTGTTCAATGGAAGAGAACATTGAGGACTTTCAAAAATTGAATATAATGGTAAATGATATTCTAGAGAAGCAAAAGATTGATGTCTTCATATGTACTTTAAAGGATAACATTCAACATGAAGTTCATCTTTGGGAACCTGATTCATTGGAAAAGGCATTCAGGTGGGCAAGAAAAATTGAAAGTCAAATTATGGAAACAAGCAATCCCAACACTCACGACTATAATTATGGAAGTCTTTTTTCTTCTAGCCTTCCATAACCCACAAGGTTTACACGACAAAAATTGGAAGAAAAAAGAGAAAAAGGGCTTTGTTACAATTGTGATAGCAAATGTACTAATGGTCATAAGTGTGCTGAGAAGAAATTATTTTACATATATTATGAAGAGGAGGAAGAAAAGGATCAAGAAACATAAAAAGAAGAGGATATACACTAGGAACCAACCCCAAAAAAAGAAGAAATGAATCTGACCATATCTTGTAAAGCATTGGCAAGAATTACCACTCCTCAATCTCTCAAGATAGAATGACGTATCAAAAAGAAAAAGGTTCAAGAAGTGAAATATCACATAGAGAAAGAAAAAATGAATCCAACCATGTCTTGTAATGCATTGGCTGAAATTACCACTCCTCAAACTATCAAGATAGAAGGACATATCAAGAAGAAAAATGTTCAAGAACTGAAAGATCACATCGAGCATCAAGAAAAGAATCTGATCATATATTGTAAAGCATTGAAAGAAATTACTATTCATCAAACTCTCAAGATAGAAGGACATATCAAGAAGAAAAAGGTTCAAGCAATGAAAGATCACATCGAGCATAAACAAAAAGTTCTCCAACTTTTAAAGGATAATGCCACTTTTGTGCAGGATCGAATGAAACAATAGGTAGATCAACAATGTAGTGAAAAAAGTTTTGATATAGGTGATTGGTATTTTTAAGGCTACATCTCAAGCAAGCTATTTATGAGAAGGAAATGTTGGCAATACTACATGCACTTAAGAAATAGTGACCTTACCCAATGGGAAGACACTTCAAGGTAAAAATGGATCATGATAGTCTTAAATAGTTTTTAGAACAAATATTATCTTTCTAAGAACAGAAAAAATGGGTCACAAATATGTTGGGTTATGAATTTGACATCATCTATAGAAAAGGGAAGCAAAATTTTGTTGGAGATTCACTCTCAAGAAAGAATGAGGATGTGGAAGAATTGTTTTGTTCTATTTCTATTATCCAACCAGATTGGATAAACGAAGCAAGGGATGAATGGAAGAAGGACGAAGAAGTGTGGCCACTCATTCAAAATTTTTTGAATATCCCAATTCAAACAATATTGCGAGAACTTGGCGAGGAAGGAAAAATCATATTGGAACCTGGAGCAGTCACTGAAATAAGAACCTGACAGCTAAGAAATCGATCAATTTCAAAGTATCTCATCAAGTGGAAGAACTTACCTTCTAAAGATTCCACATGGAAGGACAATGATTTTATACAGAAACATCATGAACTACTCAAGCATTGAGGACAACACTTTTTGAAAGAGAGCGGCATGTTAGGTCCCTATACTACTAGTGTAACCCCTTACTGTTATTAGTACAACCCCCTTATTATATCGTTGTGCCCATATAGTCCCCATATTTTTATTATTGTGCTATTAAATTATTATTTTTATATCGCCTCTGATTATATTATGACCCCTTAGACTCCTATATATATAAAGGAGGTCTTGTCATTTGTATCATCTAAGAATTGTTCATTTGTGTAATGTAAAGGAGGTTGCCCCATCGAAGAGGCTTATTTCTAAGGTGTTGATCTATCTTTTCTATCTTTTCTATTTTAGATTTCTACCACCCATTCCATAGTGATAACTCCTTAAATGTGTGCCCCAAATCCATTCAACATGGAATTATCACTATTTACATCATGCAAAATATGGGTAAACACCACACCCAAGATAAATTGTTTCTAGAATATGATTTTTCTACAAATTTCCCTCATCCCATTTCATAAGTAGGGACACTTTCATTTGTAAATAAGGAGGAAATAACATGGATTTCAGGAGGGGAAGAAGTTAGAGGATATAATAGTGTTATGGTGCTAGCATGGATCCACATTAACTTTGAATATATAGATGCAATTTTTCATTTCCATGTTTAACAAGGAAGGAATTATACATCAATGTCTATAAGTTTCTTATTGCATTTGTGAAAGATATGGCCCATATCATCTGCAATTATGCTCTTTAGTGTAACCTAACACACATCCATATGTTTTGTGACTACTGTCGTGGCTCTAGATCCTTATAGGTTAGTGATAAAGTATGACTATATCCTTAGAAACAACATTTTCATTGTGTTAAACATCATAAGCTTCATCCACTCCCATGGGGCCATCACCTAATTAATTGCGACATAGTAGCTACATTATGGAATATGAAATAATGCCTTTACTTTCACTAGGTATTGATAAATACCTCCAAAAGTATTTTTATCAAACACCCCTCCTCACACATATTTGTGATAAAGAAAGCTCTTATTTTTACTAGATATCCTTTAAATTCCCCTCAATACCTATAAACCATTTTGTACTCTACAACTCCCCATATTACTTATAATGCGTTGACTTTATTCTTTACAATTTTAAAATTCCCTTTATAAAATGAACATGGTAGGATATTGGTCAGCAAGGTGAAGCCCCTCTACCCACTTATTTATTTCAAATATTAGTTTCTATAGTATATTGGTGATAGCTCCTTCAAATCAGAGCTTCCTCTACATTAGGGTACTCTCCAACAATTAATGCCTACAAGATCAAGTTATATCAAACTTCCCATCTAGACAAATATAATCCTATATCTCATTCAAACGGATAACCTTTTAGATTTCTAGCCCTAATTTGATAATGATACCTTCTTGAATGTATGCCCTAGATAAAATCATCATGGCGTAATCACTATTTACATAATGAAAATAGGGTAAAATCCCCACCCAACATAATAGGTTTCTAGAAGATGATTTTTCTACTCATTTCCCTTATCTCATTTCGAAAGTGGTGACACATGCATATTTAAATAATGAGGAAATAATATGAATTTGAAGAGATGAAGTCATTGGAGGATATGGGAGTGCTACGACCCTAGCACAAATCCATATTAGCTCTAAATATATAGATGTCCCACTCTTTTCCATCATTATATCACATGACACCTGTCACTTAAGGGATGTAACATGGACTTGTCACTCCCTTAGAGGTTGAAACCACTTAATAGGGTCCTTGGTTAACCTCCATAAACTTGGAGACACTTGTACGTTCTAAAGTCCATTATAAAAAGACATGTCATTGTGAAGTGTCAACTTCATTCCATGATTTGTAAGCTCATTTACTCAATTGTACAAATGATTTGTTGTACTAGAGGTTTTCAAGACACATTGGATCTTATACAGGATTATAGGTGGGTCTTCATCTTGGGTTTTGGTCTCCCTATATGGGGTCCAAGCCCTCTAGGGAGTCATATTGTCATTGTAGGGTGAGCGTAGAGAGCCAAGGGCCTCCACTATAGTAGAGAGAATATAGGCACATTATGGGATCCTTCAGCTCCACTCAATGCTGGCTCACGTTCCATTTAATGGAAGATGATGATGTACCTGGACCACCTTTCCTAGCTAGATACACACTTGCACCACACACTTGGCAATTGTTCTAGGGTCTAGATGAGGAATATGTCTCCCCACGGGAGACAAAGGGAGGGATTGCATCATTGTTCCAACCCTTACATATGGGATACATGCTTTCTTGATCCACTTGGAGACCCATGAGGATGTTTTTGTGCCCCCACGACCACTTGGGAGCACCACAGGTCATTTGCTTAGCGAGAAAGGGGACACCCCCTTCATCACTATGTTTTGAGCCCTTCCATCCATTTTGGCACATGTTGGACTTCACTAGGGCTTCTAATGACCCTCATAGCTATTGTATTATAATTTTAACCTTCCTGATAGGCTTATTTTTCATGTTATGGAGATATTTGGTGGGCTTGCCTCCAATTAGGGTGATATTTTGCACATTAGAGACACTTTTATGGGCTTGTTAGGATAATTAGAGCCATTGAACTATTAGAGGCTCATATAAATAGAAGTGAGATCTGATTTGTAACTCATCATCACTTGGTTTCGATCATTTTTTCTTCTGGAATTTCGCTATAGCTATCGAAGGATGAATTGGATATTATTTAATTGTTTTGATGTTTGCGTTAATTTTATTCTATTATGATATTCTCTCTTGCAAATTTTATGGATCGATATACTTTTTTTTCCATGTAAATTTCTCTGTTATGAGAAATTTTCATTATACAATGTATGGAATACTACATCATGATGTGTCTTGTGCTCTAAATTATGCATAAATCTTGTATCACTTTGGTAGTATTGATATATTCCATGTGTTATTCTTTGGGAAAGAAAAAGTGAATGTTCCTAGGGGTTGCCTTGGAAAAACCTAACCCTAAAACTCTATTATTTGAGAAGTCAAAGTATAAATCCTTGTTGTATTTGGGTAGTTGTTTCATTAGGGCATGAAAAGATGCAATTAGGCTCCTTGATAGAACAAAACCCTAAATCAATCTCATTCTTGACTCCTTCCTCTCAGTATAATAGGCATTGGTCCTATATCCTTGGTGATCACATCAACTTAATGAAATATCATTCGTTCACCTATGTTTTCCTCCTTTCTTCATCCCCTAAAGATAAGGAGATTTTCTAGGGCTTGGTGCGAAATTTAGGGAGGTGAAATTTAAGGATTTCATTTAGCAAAGTTTCTTAATTTATTTCTCCTCTCGACATCCTCCAATTTTCAATTAATTCTATCAATGTATTTTGAAATAAATTGATTCCCTCGCTATTGCACCAAGAGGGAACCCTTGGAGCTCCTTTAACTTGGGGATTTATTGAAGGTTTGTGCTTTGTAGTTCATAATTCAAAACCTTTTCTCTTAACTATAGATGATCATTGGATGGGCATTTAGCACGATATATCTCTCAACCATAAGGGTTTTTTCATGGAAAGTCACCCTATATTCTCCCAAAATTCACACTTTAATTGAATCTTTCCATTGGACGAGTCATCCTTGCCTCACTTTGAACCCTAGTATAAACACATCAATCACAAGTGAGGGATTTTGGAAGTTTTTATCTTAGCGATTCATTATTTTTGAATATTCCTAAACCTAATACCATCCTTCCCTCAATCCCTCCTTAGAGATCCCTTCTTTTGCTTCTAAGAAAAACAACCTATTATCTAAGCCTCACCTTTGAATGGGCATTTGAAATCATATTGTGCATCATTATTGATCTCTTCATTCTAGTGATTTCCCTATATGAGGACTCTTCCCGTTGGTGAAAGTTTGTAAAGAGCAGCAAACATTGACTGAGGCAACATTGGGTCCTTGTCCCATTGTTTCCACTTGATCTAGTAGTAGTCCTTTGGAACCCCTCCTAAGAGCCCTGCTAAATTAAGTGTTAACATTTTTCAAGAACAAGTATAAAGCAGATAGCTCACTTGACAAGAATAAAACCACGCTTGTGGTAACAGTTTTTTCATAGAAAGAAGGGTCGATTATGAGGGTAATTTTTCCCCCATTGCAAAATGGGCTACCATCTAGACACTCTTTGCCTTGGCAGCTCAGAATAGTTGGAAAGTCCATCAAATGGATGTAAAAAATGATTTATTGAATGCAAATATGAAAGATAATGTTTTTATGTCCCAACTAGAAGGATTTGTTGTGAAGTGTCAATGACTCAAAGTATGCAAGCTTGTAATATCCTTGTATGATGCTAAGCAAGAACCGTGAGCCTGGTATGAGAATTTGATTGTGAATCTTCTAAAACTCAATCTAAAAAATTACGATCTTGATGATGCAACTTTGTTAAGTTGGAAAAATAGTTGTGTATCTTTTAGTGTATGTAGATGATATTTTGATGATAGGAACAATGAGAACGACATTGCATCCACAAAGAATGAAATGAGGAAAGGTTTTGAAATGATAGATTCGAGCTATGTTCACTACTATCTTGGTATTGAAGTAACCCAACATCCGAAGTTTATATTCATCCCTCAGAAGAAGTAAATTGGAGGTTTGTTGAAAATGTTTGGCATGATTGAGTGCAATCCTTTAACTACTCCAATGGAACAGGATGTAAAGCTCACATCCATTGAAGGAAAAGAATTTGAGGTTGCGACAAAGTATAGACAGATCATACAAATTCTCAACTACCTGACTACTACCAAACCATTCACTTCATTTTCTATTGGAATCCTCTCTAGGTTTATGCAAAGGCCTTGTGAGGGTCATTACTCTGCTGCAAAAAGAGTTTTAAATTATTTGAAGGGAACTCAAGACTTTGGACTCAAGTATACATAGGTGGGTGACTTTAGCTTGATTGGATACTCTTATTCAAATTATGATAGAGATAAATAAATTGAAGTATCTACTTCAAGTTATGTTATGAGTCTTGGATCATGAGTTGTCTCCTAGAGTTCACATAAACAATAAATTCTAGAATATTCCAAGACTGTGGTAGAATAGGTGGAAAAAATTGAAGAAACCAAGGAAATTGTGTGGCTTAGGAAAATTCTGGAATATTTGTAGGAGAAACTAGTACATTCAACTCCTCTTTTGATTGACAACAGTTCTACAATAAAGTTGACCAAGAAAGATCAAACGAAGCACATCAATACAAAATACCATGTGATTCGATATCATCTTGAGGCTAAAACAATCCACCTATGACATTGTTCCAAAAATGAGCAGATTGTAGACATCTTCATGAAAGCGCTTAGAAGGGAAAATCTTGAAAGATTCAGAATGATTCTTAGAAACACCAACATCCCTGTAGATAAAGAGGGGAATGTTGAAACCTATTCTTTACGATTAGGAAAATTGATGTCAGTAGAAAAAATAAAGGAAGTTAGAAGATGAAGAGACATTAGGAGATGAAACCTAATAATATCCCTCTCCTTGTATGTGCTCATATTATCTCTTAATTCAAAAAACAATTTGATTCAAATTTATAAACCTAGCCTCCCAAGAAAAACACTTAGAATAATCATATTAGGTAAAGGAAAGTAGTAAGCATATGATGGAATAAAAAAAAGCACAATATTTGGACATTTGTTTTCATTTTTATGGCATGTGAAGCATCAAGGGGCTCAGACAAGATAATTGAACAAGTCTAGTTTGAAGACAAGGGTAATGTGTAGCACATGGGATGAACATATTGGGGTAGCATGCAAGCATGTAGAGAGGAACCCATTAGAATGAGTTGAATTAGCTAGAGTGGGCATGGCTATATAACACATGAGCCAAGTGAGTGCAAAGGAGAAAAAATAACTATTAAGACGGGTTGGGCCAAACTATCATTTGGAAAAGTATGTAATATATAACGTTGACCCATTCAAAATGGAAGGATGCAACCTTCTTCAATTTGGAATGATTTCTTGTAAATGCGAGAAGAGAGTTGGCTAAGGCAACAAACATTTGACCAAGTACCATTTGGATGATAAGTGCTAACGTGATATGAAGATTTGAAGGGGAAATGCATAAATTTTATGGGTTTGGATAGTGTGCGATCACCCAATGTCTAACATGATTGGGTGGGTCATTACAAAAGTCAAGACACAATTTTCTTATATGACAACGTGTAGGGATATAAGTTGTTATTAGTCAAAGGAAAACATAAGCATGTAAACACAAGACAAATAAATACACAAGTTTATACTTGAATAAATATTTTCTATTCATTAATTATTCTCTCATATACATCCATTGAGCTATGACTATTCTCTCTTCTTGCTTCACATTACAATGACCCAACCACAGACATCTAAACACCAAACTTTTTAAATATAGAATCATGCAAACTCTACCTCTCATTTCCTTATGAAAACTAAGACTTCAAAATTTAACTAAGCTTTTCTAACTTCCCTTTAACTTAACTCAACAATTTTCTTTTACTTGACTCAACTTTTCTTGACAAAGCATTAACCTTCTAACTATGGTTCACTTGACTTCTAATATTAGACTCAAATTTTTTTCCTTAACTTAACTCTACTCTTCATGCATTGCATGCATATGAGAGTAACTACTATTTATAAAAATCCCCCTTAATTACAAACATATGACTCAACCTTAAGTTAAACATGACTGAACTATGCATGTATGCTTGGAATATAAAATTGACTCCAATTTTTTTTTTTTACAATGCAATTTTTTCTTTTTCATTTCTTCCATATTCTATACCCTTGAAACTACTTCATTTTTAGTTGTGATTTCTTGATGTAATTTCCATATTTCTTCACTTGCTTCTACTGCAATTTTTCTTTGGGTTCTTCTATATTTGTTCTAAAGAACAATTCCAGAGCCTATCTTCTATAACTTCCTTTTGAATTTTTATTCACTCATGGACTACTACCAAAACTCTTCATCTTCAAACTATGAACTTTTCCATTTCTTCTTCTGCTTCATATTCTTCAGCTTCTTTTTTTTCCATATTTCGTAATAGTATAATTTGATCTCTTCTAGACTCCATTGTTGAAAGATTGTTTCAATGCTTTCTTCTTCATCTTCAGAAACTCCCATGCCCTTTCCTACATCTTTTTTTCATCTTCTCTTTTAGTTATAACTGTAACTGGATTGCTGTATTGACTACTTGCACACTCAGAATTAATGTTAGAAACATCTTCATTATGCTCTGCAGTGAGACTTTTCTTTGATTCTTTATTCTTTTCCTCTTCAACTACATTGAGGTAATCTTTCAATGTTATGATGCTAGTGGATATTATCATAAAAAAATCATGAATCACTTTATCCTCTTTTGAATCATCAATTGCTGGTAGATCGCACACTACTTCATGAGAAATTCTTACTATTGCTTCATAGATTACTACTATAGTTATAACTTCAACCTTTAATTCTTCATAAAACATGGCATTTTCCATATTTCCACAATCCGTCCTTGTTTCAAGAAAGAGACCACAAATTCATCAACATAATTTTCATCCACTCTATGGTAAGATATTTGAGCATGCATGTGCTCATTAACAATTTCAACTTCACTAAATTCATCATTTTTTTTGGATTCATGAGAGAATCACTTTCAGATCTACAAACCATTACTTCAAATGAGACATTGTATTTGTTATTTTCAAAATTAAATGCCTCAAACTCTTATGCAAATAGGTCATTATCAACTACAATCATACGAACTATATCACACATGTTATTCACGTTTTTATTGGAAGCTTTACCATTATCAACAATGTCTATTGTTCAATTCACCAATTCACAACTCACTTTATAGTCACCATCCACATGTGTCTTGTCAGAGTGAGATTCACCATCATATTCACCATCCATGTTACAACGGGGTTCTCGAGCATCTATATTCTTTTAATCTACTTCACACGTATAGACTTTAAATTCTCACTCTATAATATTTTCTATGTCTTCTTCATCCTTATGCATGTCTGCATGACGGGTTTCACTTTTATAGTCTCTATGAATATCATTAACATTTGAGTGGGTTTCTCCAAGATTTTTTTTCCTCTTAGAGTCTTACTCATTTACTCTCAGACTTGTAGTTGATGCTCTGTTGAATCTTCAATATAATGGAACATAATTTGTTACTTTAAATAACTTTCCTTTATACCAAATTCTACTTCTAGGGTCTTCCATGTTTCCTAAGAAGATGTAGTTTTTGTTACCTTGCATAAGGAATTCTCATCCAATGCATGTTTTATAAGATCCAATACTAAGGCATCACGTACTTGATCATATGGGTTATTAGACTGATACTCAATGAAATCTTTACAACGAATAACATTTTTCATTTTGGCAGTTCTAAAAGATTAAAATTTTTAGCAGTAAATTTTGGAAGTGTTACCAAATATATCTTGATCCATTCATCCTTGAATTGTTCTACTTCATCTACTTGTGTTTTAGATCCCTTGACTGTGGTGAGAATCTCTATGATCTCTTCGAAATACTTTGGCTCCTCCTTTCGATTTCTTTTCTTAGTTTGATTTAGTCTTGATTTGTGACCCATGACAATCATATTTACTTTTTCTTTTGTTTACTTTCCTTATTGTGTCATCCTTCTAGAAATGAACGTCTCATACACTTGATTATCTTTAAAATCAAACATGTTAACCTTCACTTTAACGGTGGCTCCAAATAACTACTAGAAAATTTGCTAATCTCCTCTATGCATATTCTTACAAAGGCTCATGGCTACAACTTATGATGGAGACACACTCTTTGTTCAGTGGCAGTGGCTCTTTCTTCCTGATATGGTGGTGGCTCTATAGCTTACTCACATTAATATTTTAGTAGTTGGGTTTACAAACTCTCAACGAGGTCTAGTTTCTACTTATGGATCGATGGATGAAAAGTTCGATTTGTGGGATACTCACAATAGCCAAGGCTCTTAGTGGAAGTAGCTCATGACCTTCTTAACTCCTTTAGTTGTTTGAAACCTTACTAAACCTTGCTTTGTTATTTAGAGGCAGAGATAAACATGCAAACATAATACAAATAAGTACACAAGCTTATGCTTGAATAAATAAGTTCTATTCATCAGTTATTATCTCATATAAATCCACTGAGTTGTTGTTATTATCTCCTCTTACTTCACATTGCAATGACCCAACCATGAGTATATAAGCATTAAAATTTCTTAATATGTAATCATGCAAACTCTAGCTTTCTTTTCCACAGGAAAACTATGGCTTGACACTTTAACTAAACCTTTCTAACTTCACTTAAACATAAATCAAAAATTTTCTTCTCCTTTGCTTTTCTTGACAAGGCATTAACTTTTTAACACTAACCTTGACTCACTTGGCTTCTAATATTAGACTTAACTTGATTTCCTTCACTTAACTTAACTCTCGATACATTGGATGCATACAAGAGTACTTACTATTTCTATCAAGTGAAACGTTTTTTAATCTATGACAAAGTTATGATCAATGGTAGCAAATCAAATAGGAAATTTAGGGATAGGTTTGTATGAATTGTATTCTCTTATAATTTTTAAATTACTATAGGAGACTAGAGTCACTTAGTTGTAACATATTTGAATATTTGACAACTTTTAGGCTAGTTGGGTTGTTGATTCTATAAGATTACTTTCATTCATGTCATTTTTATATTGGTTATGAGAAGGCACAATTGTATGGAATGATTATCTACATACTTCAATAAGTGTTAAACTTATGAATTTTAATAATCTTGAAATATAAAAAGTGAGATGTAGTATGGAATCACGTAGTTTCAGAATGAGGAAATCAATGAGATGAAATGAGTCACGATGCACCACAAACCTATAGTGATCAACTATCCGGGTGTGCTAAGTGAGTCTCCGATTTGGGTGACTATAGGGGCATGACAACGAATTTTTAGGTTATATTAAAGTTAATGTTGGAGGTACTCTTTCAACCTCATTAATAATTTATTTCCCTAGTTTTAAATGATATCAATTACTAATATTACTTATTTAGTGGACGTCCTTTAATTCTTGGAGGAGTTAGTTGCTAGTTTCTTGCAAATTTATATCAAAGTTTTAGTTGAAGTAATTTAAAATTTGTCATATATTAAAAGAAAAAGAAGCTCATGGAGTGTAACTCAATTGACAATAACCTTGATATAAAATATTATGTAAAATCATGAGATTCAATGTTCAAATCCTCGCAAGTTAGGTCAACCAAAAAATAATAATTTTTATCTCCTTATTTATCATATTTTTAGAATGTGGTATGTATATTGTAATTGTTTTGAAATCAAATTATCTTTATTTATTACTTTTATATAATTTTTTATATAATTTTCAAATAAATATACATTAAACTAAATAGTTAAAATTGGTTAAAAATATTCTAACTTTTCAAATGTTATATTTTTAATTTATAATTAATTAAAAATAATATAATTAACATATATAATTTTATATTTAATTTGAAAGGATTAATGAAAAGGAAAATTAATATAAAATAAATAAATGATATGATTAAATTTCATGTGGTTTGAATATTTATTTTCAAAAATAAAAAACATAATTGTCCCCTATCCACTCATGGAATTTCTGTGGAAACTTCCCGAATGCAATGACATAAAAGCTATCTCTAATCGTATCAGCAAAGATGGAAGGGACATAAGAAGAATTGATTTTCTAGAAATCTTGTCAGAAAAAGTTGTTGCATTCTTCAGAGTTGGCTACCCCCACAAAAAAGGACCTCGAAAAATGATTGTCTTTATATAAGATAACGTGAATGGGAAGTGAAATAGAAGGCTCGATATAACGCGCGAGAAATAATAGTTTGCAAGCTTGTGGACTTAGGGCAGACTGTCAGAGTCGTAATATTTTCTTAAATTGACATGGTTTTGTCTTAATTGTTAACTGTCTTAAATGAGTTTCATCTTAATTGGCATCACCTTAATCGACATCATCTTAAGTGACCATTATCTTAATATAAAGTTTTATCTTAAATATTTTTGTCTTAAACTGTTTTTGTCTTAAATATAAAGTTTTGCCTTAAACTGTTTTTGTCTTAAATATAAAGTTTTGTCTTAAAATATTTGTCTTAAACTATTTTGTCTTAAATATAAAGTTTTGTTTTAAAATATTTTTTGTCTTAAATATAAAGTTTTGCCTTAAAATATTTTTGCCTTAAATTGTTTTTGTCTTAAATATAAAATTATGTCTTATGCGATGTTTGTCTCAAACTATTTTTGTCTAAAATATAATGTTTTGTCTTAAAATATTTTTGTCCCAACTATTTTTGTCTTAAATTTTATATTTAAGACAATTCAATTGATATTAAATTTTAATGAAAAATAACTAAAATAAAAAGTGACTTTTTAAGACAAGATATTTTTTGTCTTAAAAAAATGTCTTGAAACTACCTTTCATGTAGTAGTGAAGAATAAACTCAAAATTAGAAACAAAGTGAAATTGAGAGTGGAACTGACTGAGCTAAACTAGACTAACAATGAATACACACTACACGGAAAAAACCTTCTAGTGGAGGTTATAACAAAGGTTTTTAGTATTATAAAATTGGCAAAAATTGTCAAAAAAAACCTCCGCTACATCATCCTTTTGTGATTGTGGATTTTTTAGTGGAGCTGATAACATAGATTCATTATAACTAACAAAAAATTAGGCAACTAAAGGTTTTAGCATATCATTTCTTAGGAGTGTGCTTATTGGACAAAACATAGTGGTGTTCTACCAATATAAAAGCACCCATGTCGTAAATTTAAATAAAATCATCGAGATTGGAAACAAACATTTGGAGCACTAGTGCATTGAATTTATAAAAGCACTGGTTCTTTAATAATAAAAAAGAAATGGCTTGTACAACCTATGATACCATGCCCTAGGGTGTTGAATTCAAAGAACACCAATGCGTGAAAAGTATACCTCCCTGGTGCTTATGTCTTCTAAAAATGCCTCAGGCAATACATTTTCAGGAAGGGCACCAAGAAGAAAAAATAATATTGCAACTTGGGTGCTTTTATCTTCTCCAACACACCAAGTAGTTATGCATAACAATGCACTCGTGCTAATCAGTTATATAAACAACACCAAGGTTTACCGATTCTTTTATGGAATCTAACACATCAGTACGTTAAAGGTAACGATGTACCAATGCATTAAAGGTGAATTACATTGGTGCATGAAATGTATATCTTCCCGGTGCATATTTATTTTACAAATACATTCGGCTTTTTTATGTGCAAAAGCCCTGGGATACCATTTATTATTATTATTATAAATATCGTTGTTGAAAAAATCATATTAAGATAAGTGCACATCAATATATGATGTCTTGGCATCCATTCTCTTCTTTTAGAAACTTCGACCTATGACAATGAAATTATTGCGACTTTTTAAATCTATTATTCATCAAAAAAATTGGCATATATCTTATAAAAATATTCATATAAATTAAATTTTGATTAGTGAATTATGTATATGATGTTTGAATTAATTTTTTATATCATTAGATTTCAAATCTTTTCATTATAATACTTGATCATTCATATATTCAATTAGTGGTGTAACATTTCATAGTGACATTGGACAACATAATAGAATAAATTAAAATGTGTTTTACTATATATGAATAAAGGGCTCTTTTTCATACAAAATGGGATAGTTATTGGTAACCCTTTTTCTTTCAATTAGGACACTATGTCTATTACATTAAACAAAATGTTTGTTTTTTACAAACAATTATTACAAAAAATACAATATCTTGTATTAATATCCAAATAGATCATCATTATTCATTGGAACTGTTGTTAGTGCTTGAGCTACTTCCATTTTTTAGGATATTTGGATGAATGTTTTATTGATTGCATCAATTGTTTTCATCTTCTTCAAGTTTCATATACAAACATAAAAATATGTGTGTCTACATTGGTGAGAATAATGGAATTGAAATAAATAATATACATCAATGTAAATAAAAGAGAAATGTACCATAACATAGTGGGAGTCCTGAATTATACACACTCTTTCAAAACTAGATCTCATGCCATCTTTCAACAATTATTTTGTTGGTGTAGTTCCATACTTTGTTTCCTCCAAGTTTTATACCCCATAATAAATCATAGATTTAATATAAATGATTTTTTTATTCTACTAATTATAAACTCAGAGAAGTAAACAACATAGATACTTACAAATTCCATAATTAATTTTTAATATGCCAACATATACTCACAACCCATGTTTAACCCAATGCCAATTAATTCCTTTGGTGACTCTTTTTGTATGTTATCACCCTATTTGAAGACATTCAGGATGGTTTGTTGTAAAACAACTTATATATATATATATATATATATATATATATAATTATATATATAATATAATATATATATAAATATATATATATAAGGAAATATTAACAATAACTCACAAACATTGATATTAACCATTTTCTTCCTCGTCATCCTGTTTTATGTGTTGAATGGGATCCATTTTGTTTTTTTTGCATGAAAATATTTGAAAATTAATATTTATGCCATTTTTTTTTTTATATCTACCTAATAGAAAAATTCAATGATTACATACATTTGAAGAAGGTTGTTGTTGAGATGGCTCTTATTTTGATGCAATTATGTCCATTGCTTTGACCACCTCCCTGTACATTTTTTTGGACATTCCTACTCACATGTTTGAGATATCATGTTTTTGATCCTTTGGGATTTTTGTAATCTTCCTGAAAAGGTAGTAAACTATTTTTATATTGATATATGAAAACTAAATATAACAAAATTGATATTAATAAATGAATTCTTTGTAGTATTATATACATATAATTCTAGAAACACATTTTAAGTAGGAATATTACTTTTTGAATGATTCTCTTTTTTTTTGTATCTTTTTGCTATTGTAAGTCTAACAGGTCTCATTGACCATTGAACTAGAATCATTGTAGCTTAAATATAACTTGGTTCCTGGAATCATTGGATTGATTTCCATATTGTAAGTGGAAAGTACGTCTATAATTTCATTCAATTATATCCTTTATAGTTTTGTAAATGTTTTCCCTCTTTTGTTAACCTCCAAAACCACTCTAGATGAGTTAAGAACCAATACATTGTTATCTACATGTTTTATAATATTTTTTTCTTAGAATGACATTCTTTTCCTTTGTTGTTGGTCCCTTTAGAACATTAAACATATGTGAATTAATAGTTTTTTTGAAACATGTTATGTGATATTCTTAAGTATATTATTAATGAAAATTCAAAAAAAAAAACAACTCATATTGAAAAGTATTTTTTCATTCACCTGATTCATCCTTTTGCAAATTTTCCATCAAGTTTTGACACTCTTCGGAACTTAGATTAAAAGTAATCTTATTGACCTTCCTAATTTTGTGGCTATGCATGACACACTATAACCATTACATATTAGTTAAACTTACATATAGTTCAAACATATTAATTTTGTATAGAATTGGCAAAGAACTTGCCTTTTGTGCTCTTTTAGATGTGTTACCATTGTCAATCAATATTTTTGTTACTCAACCACTTATCAGGCATTTTTTAGTGATATACAACCTATACCATTAAATACAAAAGACATTAAATATATTTTATAAATAATTCACATAATTTTTAGCTAAAAACAGCTTTGGTAACTAGTGTGTTTATGTGCATAAACACACTGACCATGAAATTTATTATATGTAACGATAAAATCACCACCATCATAGTAAAAAGGAAAACATCAAAAATAAACTCAATTTTTTTGGACCTTATGGTGTTATTTGTTATAGGTGCATGAATGCGTTTTATTACACATGGCACAATGATAAACATAAGTCGTTTAAAAAGTAAAATAGACAAAACTGATGGGGTTTGGATCTGATTCAATAAGTGGTCCCACTCCTTTACATGTTAAACACCTTATATATAGTAATACAAACCCATTAGATCTAAAATGCCTAAAATGAAAAACCCTCATTATGAAGTGATAGAAGGAGTTAAACCCTAAGGTGAAATTTTGCAGTCATATAAAGAAGAATAAATAAGCATTTAAGGTAAGTATTAAATTTGTTTGGTTTTTTTTTAGAATTTTAATTAAATCTAAATAAAGACATACATTGTAATATTTTTTTACTAGCAAAATCAATAACTAAATTTTTACTATGCATGGTTTTTATTTTTTTCTGAATTTTAATTAAATTTAAGTAGGAACAAACATGAAAAAATTTATTAGTAAAATCAATAGTAAAATTTTTTACTATGCAGGGTTTTGAGTGAATCGCCATACCTTTCAAATTATCATATTTTAAATAGTTCTACTATTCCAAAGTATTATGTTGCTCCACAATGCTCCTAGTATGTCTCTCTTACAAATTTCTCCTTTAAAATTTTGGGAAAAATAATGAAATAGTGAATAGTTCCTTACTATTTAAAATAATTTATGAAATTATATTTCGAAAAATCAATTACTACTAATTTTTTAATTTGAAAAAAAAAATTGCATTTTTTTCACTTTCTTCAGCACATCAGTGCGGTTCACAATAAAAATCATTGGTCTACTCACTAGTAACACACACGAATTAAGATAACTTTTCATTGCATTAATTTTTTTAACACATCGATATTGAAGAATTATCTTTTTTTTTTAAATCTCAGAATCAAGTTCATTTATTATTTTAATGTATTAGTGCAATTATTATTTAAATGCATCGATGTAATTAGTTTACAAGCATCAATATGCTTTAAAAGTTATATGAATTTTTATTTTCACGTAAAATAACATATTCATCTCAAATTATCCTTCAAGATGCATCGACATGAGTTACAATAGTTCATATTTGATCCGAATTGGATTATTATATTGTTTTTCACCCACCTTCGATGCATTTAGAGTGGAAAAAGTGGAGTAATCAACTCACGAACTTTTTTTTACTGATTGGACCAAGTTTGTTGAAACAGGGTCTAAAACCTTTCTCGAGCATTTTGAGGCATCAAACAACACTTTTTAGGGGTTAAATTGTGCTAATTTAGAATTGCACATTTTAATGTTATTTTTCACACAAATATATTTCCAACAGTGAAAGAAGGGTGCTAACCAGAGTCCATATTCAAAAGTTATGACACTTAGAAGTTGATATAGTTCAGGAGGATGTTGTGTCAGCCCCCATTATTCATGGAAAAGGGGCTAGCCACATTTTTGTGATTTAAAAGAATCTAAAAGAGGCTATTTTTTAACTCCAGTTTAGAGTTGATGTAGTCAAACTTAACCACTAGTAGGCTATTGGGCTATGTTATAACCAAGCCACTAGGAGGAAGAATCATTTCATTCTTTCGAGAGAATTTTGTTACATAGATGAGAAAGGATATAAAAGAGCGATAGTAGGTAGAGAAAATAGAGATGATATATGTAATATAGTAGCCCACGGGCCACAAGTATTACTTCTTTGTAACTGCAACCTTAGTTTCCAAACAAAGAAAGAGAGCGAAGTGATCTCATCTTGCAACTGAGTTTTCTACTGAAATGGTTTCCAAAGACATATTTTGTACCTTAAGTGACTATGTGATCTTACTTTGGAATTCTCTACTTTTTTATATAATTTCCATTCACATGCATGCAATAATTACTATAAAATATACAAATCTAGAAATTAAATAAAACTGCAATAATGTAGAATTTCGTATTTTTAATATAATATTATGAGATCTGTTATGATGAACTAGTCAATCGAATATCCATGGTAGTTTATAGATCATTTGGTATTAGAGTAGGTTTCTTTGGGTATTTTGTTGAGATTGTAGGGATATAGAATGGCGAAGTCGAAAATCATGGGCAATGAATCTATAAATGACCCTTGTGATCTCGCACAGGTGAGGTTCTGTGGCTGCAACAAGAAGTGGTAGACATAAATCACAATGTTAACCTCATCATGGTGTCCTTGAGCAATAAGATGGGGATATTTGTATAAGATTAGGGTTCAAATGAAGAGGACAAATCAGAACAAGGATCAGAAGATCAGGGAGAAATGGAAAAGCAATTGAAGAAAGAATACGTAAAAGATCAACCTCGCTCGAGTGACGTGAATCAATCCATATTTAAAATAGAAGAAAAAGTTAATATCAATTCATAGAATGGAAATATCGACACACTAAAGCTCAATCACTAGCTGCAACGATTAGAATTTTATTTCAACATCCATCAAATCAAGTAAGGAGAAGATATCTCATTTGCGCAATTGATATTAGAGGGCCATGCACTGAGTTTGTGAGAGAACCACACAGAATCCTTGAGGTTAGAGGGAGAAGCTACAATGAAAAAATGAGAAGATTTCAAAACCCTCATTAAGTCACAGTTTTATCCCATTGGGTACATGGACCCATGGGTCTAGTGAAATTACTTCAGGCAAAAGCTAGGCCAAAAATTGCAGGAGTACACATCAAAATTCAGAAAGATGGCAATAATGTTGGGTATCTCTCCAAATATCCCAGATGTACTCAAGTATTTGGGGGGTCTACATCACCATCTGCATGAGAAAGTAATGAAGTTCAATCCCAAATTTTTGGACGAGGCTTGTGTATAGGCACAAAACTTGGAGAACATAGGCTTAAATATAGAACAATCAAGCATATCAAAGCATAAGGAAGAAAAGGATGCTTCTAAGGAGGGGAAGGAGAATATAAAAAGGGGAAATATAAGTAGATTACAATAACGAAACACTAGTGCAAAGATCCTAGCAACCACTGAAACCACTACAACATCGATGGCCATACACAGGAAAAAATGTTG
Organism: Pinus taeda; assembly: GCA_000404065.3. Lineage (NCBI taxonomy): Eukaryota > Viridiplantae > Streptophyta > Pinopsida > Pinales > Pinaceae > Pinus > Pinus taeda. The sequence goes on from APFE030353506.1 coordinate 98,573, forward strand.
GAAGTTGCACCTAGAGCTAAACCCGAAGAACAAGAAGAAAGATAACAAGAAGAAGAATCTCATGGCCACTAATTTGAGCAACCAATTTGAAAGAAGCTCGAATGTATATGAGAATTTTGCCTATACATTAGTACAAAAGGAGTTGAATTTGAGTAGCCTTCAGCAACAAGAAGAAAAAGAAATGACTAAACTCTTCCATATAAATATATAGGTCAAGAAGATAAAGATTGATGCTCTACTTAACTCAGGATTATGTAGGTGAACCTCATTGCAATGGAGTTGGTTAAGAAGTTTTGGCTAGAAGTTCATGATTATCCAAACACATATCCTTTGGGATGAGCAAATAAGGATGTAGAGATGAAGGTAACAAAACAATGTAGAATTAGATTTGCTACCGGTGTTGATTTTATTCATGAACTAGATCTAGATATGGTTCCCCTTGACGTCTATGGAGTCGTGTTTGGGATTCCAGACATGTACATGCATGATGCAATATTCATGAGGAGAGCTAGCCAGTATCAACTTGTCAAGGATAAAAAATTGTTCATAATCAATGCGCATAAAGGAAAGTTGAAAAATTTACTAGTAAGTGCCAACCAAGCCAAGAAATTGATTAGATCTAGCAAGAAGTATGTGTTTTTTTTTAAGTGAAAGTCAGTCTGTGGAGGAGTTGATAAGAGGTAATGCATCCTTGGGGGGTGTACAAAGAAACATAAATAACAATTGGAGGAGCTTTTACAGGTGTGCATGGATGTGCTCTAAGATCCTAAAGGGTTACCACCCAAAATATAAGTGGAGCACGAGATCCAACTATTTCTAGACTCCCCATTTCCGAATATTAGGTTATACATGCAATCTATTATAAAAGCAAGTGAGGTGAAGAAACAATTGCAACAAGTGCTGAAATAGGGTGTCATTCAACCAAGTACATCACCATGTGGGTCAACCATCATCATTATGCCAAAGAAGGATGGGACATGGTGGATGTGTATAGATTATAGTGCATTGAACAAAATCACGCTCAAGAACAGATACACCTTGACCATGATAAATGATTTGTTAGATTAGTTGTAGCAAGAAAATACTTCACCAAGTTGGACTTGAAGTCTAAATATCACTAGGTTAGAGTCAAAGAAGAAGATACATGGAAGACCAACTTCAAAACTAGAAAAGGTTTGTATGAGTGGTTAGTTATGCCATTTGGCATATGAAATTTTCCAACTATGTTTATGAGATTAATGAATGATGTACGACACCCTTTTATAGATTCATTTGTTATTGTATATTTGGATGATATACTGATATATAGTGCTACCTCAGACGAGAATATTTCAAATTTGACACAGGTGCTGTAAACATTGAAGAAGAACCAACTTCTAGCAAATCTCAAGAAGTGTGAGCTTGTGGATTAGTATTTGGTGTATCTGGGGTATGCTTTTAGTGGACGAGAGCTGAATATATATCCTTCCAAGATGGAGGCCATCATGAAATTGCTGGTTCCTGCAAATGTTTGTGAGGTCAGGAGTTTCAGTGGGAAAAAACAATACTTGAGGAAATTCATGGCATCATTATTTTGTTTGTCATCCATATTGATGCATTCACGGTGGAAAAAGTGGAGGAATCAACTCACGAGGCTATTTTTACTTGTGGTACCAAGTCTGGTGAAACATGGCTTAAACCTTCCGGGAGTATTTTGAGGCATAAAATGATGATTTTTTGGGGGTAAAACTTTGAATTTTTTTCATGCTCCATTGCATATTAATCTACACACAGAGACCTATCCAACGACGCAAGAATCATGTCAATCGAAGTCCATATGCAAAAGTTATGTCACTCAAAAGTTGACCTTCCCCTTTTCACACCTATAGTTCAATAGGATGTCTTTTCAGCCCCCATTATTGATGGAAAAGGGGCTAGCCACGTGTTTGTGATGCAAACAAATCTGGAAGAGTCTAATTTGTAACTCTAGTTAAGAGTTGACGTAGTCAAACTTAACCTCTAGTAAGCTACCGTGTTGTGTTATAACTGGGCCACTAGGAGGAACAAGCATTCCATTCTTTCAAGAGAATTTTGTTCCATAGCTAGGCAATGATAGTAAGGAGAGTTAATAGTGTTTGGTCTCCAAAATTTCATCCACGTTTACTGACGTTTCCATGATTCTACCCTCATTCCATAAATCTAAAGCCCCATAACCTTACATTAAGTAACCATTTTCATCATTAAATTGGTTTATCATTATTATTTTCCAAGTCATTTATTTATAATTATTTTAAATGGATCATTAACTATGCACATCCAAAGGAGAAGAATCACGGAAGAGAGGATTTTGAGAGGATTTGTATCCTACATTTTTTAGGAGATTATTGTAACCACAAGAGATAAATGTGGATTTAGGGACAGACCTAAGGATCTATATTTATTGTATAATTATCCTCATTTTTTGTATAAATAGGAGTTCACCCTTCATACAAAGGATTGTTAGTTGTTAGATGCAATTTAGCGGTTGTAAGTGTTAGTGTTAGTGTTAGTTGTTAGTTTCTAGTTGGAGGTTCCAAGTTCCATCTATATGATTTGTAAAGTGAGGAGAGAGAATTGTTGTAATATCTTGTAACTCATTTTATGAAATACATACTGCCACTTTGATATCCAATATGTGATAGTTTGTTTAATGTGCTTACTGAGGAATGGAGGCCCCCCATCAACCATAGTTTGCACACCTTTTTACATATTGGTAACATACTATAGTTATATTATTTCAATTATTTTCAATGTGCTTTCATTTTATGCAAGTGTGCTTTTCCTTTCAGTAAGTGTGATTTCATTTCAGTAGGTGTGAGTGTGATTTTCTTTCCAGTAAGTGTGATTTCAATTCTGCAAGGGTGATTTCATTTATGCAAGTTTGATGTGATTTCATTTATGCAAGTGTGATTTCAATTTTTTTTTATGTTTTGTTTGGATTAAGATGATTTAATATGTTTTGTAATTCATTTTAAATTGCATTAGATTAATCTAATATAAAAAATAACCACCTAGTACATATAGTAAAGGTATACCTCATTAGTTTACAAAAGCTTAGGGTGACAAATTAAATGACAAGGATTTAACTTGCAGTTAAATGACCCAACATTTTGGTATTGTTGCCAGGGAGGTATACATAGGTGTTTATTTTGAAGTTTAGACAACTCATTATAGTTGCATTCATTCTTAGATGCATGATTAAAATCATTTTTCATATTAGATTTCAATAATTTTTCAATACTTTATACTAATCTATGTGCATGACAGGAATTATCAACTAGTTGGAGTAATTCATAGACAATTAAGAGTTTGAAGAATGTTATTCCAAGAAATTTCTTGAATCTTTGCAACAGTTGATATATCCACCTCTCATGAAGAGTATATTTTAGGTGCATACAAAAACTTGTCTATCTCTTCACCTTCATAAGAACATCTTCAAGTTTATTTTGATTCCTCTTGTCAATTCATTGAAGAGACTCAAAATCATGCAATACTTTTAATGGGGAGAAACAAGTAGAATATAAGAATGAGGAATGCATAATAAAGAAGGATATTTAATGTGAGCTAAATGAAGAAAGGAACCAATGTCATGGCCTTATTGAAAGATAGTTCTAATCAAGGATCGAGTCACATCAATCTTCCATTCTTCCTTACTTCTTAATTGCATTACCAAAACAACCGATTTTTCATGCTTTGATGTATTTTAATGCATATTTTTCAAAAATAAGCATGAATATATTTTTATACCTATTACACACATGGTTACACTAGAAATATGCATACACTTGATTAATTCTTCTATTTCCAGTAGAGTAGAGTAATATAGAATCAATGAATAAAAACCAAGTTTGGTGATGTGTTTTTCTTAAAATTTTTAAGTTATATTTCATTTTTTTTTCAATTTTATTTATTGGTGGTGCAGTAAGACCTGCCCAGCTCACTAATAATTTGCATGATGATGTAGAAAGAGAAAGAATATTTGAGAAGGAGGAGAGTGAATAAGAGTTTTGAGAGTCACAATATGAATTTATAGATAAAATCCTTTTACTTTGTCTTTTTAATTTCACATTCCAAATGAATAATGAGTTTTAATATTGTTGCGTATGCTCTCTTCTTACACTCTCTGCGACCTGGAAGATTAGAAAAGACAATTGAACAATGTTAGTTTTAAAAATTTTCAATAAAAGTTGGATAAGAGATCTAAATTCATAATCAAAAGTATAATTATATGCTTTTATAAGGATCAAAATACAAAAATGATGTCTCCAATGGTTCCAGAGCTGTCGAGCACCCTTGTTTTGACTCTTTTTTCACCTCATTTGCCCAAAAATTAAGAAAGATCTCATTGTTTTACATTTTTCCCCAATAATGCTGTTAATAAGCCTACAATTCAACCCAAACCCAGCATGTGTGTCCTAAAAATGGGAATGAGACACAAATATGACCTTCCTGACTAGCGGTCAAAATTGTTGGATGGTTAAAATTAGCCCCCAGGGCGAAAAATCTTGGTCATATCACGCCATGCGACCACATTGGGTACCGAAAATTAGGGGCTAATCCACATTCCTCTTCTGAAAGCTTTAGCTTAAGCACCTAGCCATATGCGGTCACATGGGACCATGGGTCGGGCTAAGGTCTAGCCCTTGAACTGTGCCCATGGTCCTATGGCACTGGGATTGCCAAGGCCTAGGGCTTAGCCCCGACCCCCTCCCCAAAAGGCATGTATGTTGAACCTTAAAAAAAAGTTTATGAGCTATATTTAACAAGTAATAATGTAGTGGAGTTGGTAAAGTGCTTTGTTGTTAGTCAAGATGTCATGGGTTCAATCCATGGGGAGGTTGCTTGCCCTCTCATGAAATTTTGTCTCCGACGAGGATGCCATGTGGCAACCAATGCTAAGTCCACATGGCACTTCCTCATTGTCCGACATCAAAAAAACCATTGACCAATGAAAAAAATCATGTGTCCATAAGTCAAATAGTGCCAAGTATCAAACACGCATTGGCCAATGAAGGTTCAATAAAAACTTGCCAAGTGTCAAACACCCATTCAGTAATGAAGGTCCAATAAAAACTTGCCAAGTGTCATGACGCAGTGAGGGTATGGACTGCTAATTGGACATTCCTGCAACTCAAAAATTCATTTTTTTGGCTATTTCACAAAACGATGAGATCATGATTTGGAGAGCATCCGAAGTGAGATTTTAGTGAAACAAAGTGCATTAGATTCAGAACACCAAGATCCATGCTTTGAAATTTGTTTCAATATGATGCACGGATTTTGAATTTTGAGTATTTTCTTGATCCATGAGATCATGGATAAGGGTGGAACGTTAGAGAAAAAGATCAAATGAAGTTACAGACTTAAATTTTCATAAAAACCTAGAAATATTTAAAAATCAATTGTAATAGTTGACAAACCACATTCTAAGTCTAAATGCAAGTTGTAAAAGCGGAAAGGCAATGCAACAATTCATATTTTTGGTAGATGTAAAATTGACACAATTAAGTAGCTTATGAAAATTTGGTTTATAGTCTATTAATGCAGCTTTAAGTGTGTGGAAAGGAGATCTGAAGCTCAAAACTAGTTAGAAATTCAATGAAGAAGTCAGCAACAAAACAATAACAAGTGATCCATGGTACTAATATGGTAAAAGTGAATTTAATTTTTCATTCTTGAATTTGTTTTATTAGTATTATTATTATTTTTTTTTGTGTATATATCAAATGAAGAGGGACTAATTACCTCTACCTTTTGATAATATTACATTTTATTGCAGAAAATTTACTATGTTTTTGCAGGTTCTAGGATGATGAAGGAATACAAAACTATATTCGCAAGTACCTTTTTAAAGACCAAGTTTCTTTCAGAAGAGCATAATAATTTAATGTAAAGTCAGATCCACTACAAAAGACTACTAAACACATACCAATTTTACCATTGCTACACATTTTAAGCCTGCAATCGATCCATAATTTTCCATCTTCCTACCACCAAAAACTCATTTCCCTTGCAATATTCATACTTTCTTGCCTCATTTCCACTCACCCTTAACCCAAAAGTAAAGTCATTCACCTCCCTTACAAAGTTGAGTCACCCCATTTTCCTTCTCCTTTATATCAAATAAATCTTGCTTCAATGCAAATTTTCCATATACTGTCTTTCAAATTATTATTTCATACCCACGTTAGATGATGGAGGATTCATTAAGGCCTCCATTCTAACAAGTTTTAACACATCGACACTGACACATCATCTGGGATCAAAACTAGAGATCTTTGAAGTACCTTGAGGCTTGCATGCCTTAATGGAAAGTTCTCTCGCTAATAAATAGTGGGAATACATCAATATCCCCTGTTTGTCAAATCTTCTAGGTGACTCAACTACGACACATCTATTCATACCTAGTAAGATGTACTTAGGCGTATTCACTCTTATTAACATCAACGATGAGTAGTATCGTGTTGGTTAAAGGCATTAATTAATGGCCATTAATCCAATAATTTTTTTCTATGTTCAACGTTGACACATTTATTCACATAGATAAGAATTATGCCATTGAGTGGGAACAAATGAAGACTACATCATTTCAACAGTTTGCAACAAGACTGAATTCAACAGCCATAGAAATAAAAATTCCAATCTCATCGTAAATTCATACAACCAAGGGAAAGAAGAAGTAGATCAAATTATTTGACATCATATTCCATGATCTAACAACAACAGCCACACTCTTCGATGTACATAGCTTGTCCAATTTTCAGATAGGTGAAGGTATGTAATTTTCTAATTTTTAATCATGTAATTCCCTAAATGCTAAAATTGTGATTTTGGAAAATCCCTCATCACATTCATATTGTCTTTTCTCATTTGCAAGAAATCTAAAACCACCTTAAGTTTGGGGGAAGGGATATTCATATTTCATGCCACATGTCAAATTTAATTTCATCCTAACCAACATATTTTTCCCAAATAAACTATTATTGCATTTTTATTCAAAATGTTTATATGTTTTGCAATGATCAATTGATGAGCACGTTAAATGGATAAGAGTCACTATGGGACTTAAAAATGAATTCTCAATGTTTTTAAGTGTTTTGATGTAACAAAAATAACAAAAGTATTGTTACACAAGAAGTAATACTCATAAAAGTTTGGTTGTCACACGAGAACCAACCATAAAAAAATATATGTTGGAGTCATATGTATTTCAATGTACAATTTGCAAAAATAACAAAAAGTTATCAAATGATATGATTATGAAAAGTTAAAAGAGAATCGACAACAAAGCCAAAACTCATAAAGAATATTTTTTTTCAAGAAGATAAACTTATGATTAAGTGAATCAATGCAATAGTTGCATTAGGACATGCAACATCTTTAGTTGGGGGGTATGTTGGGTCTCCAAAATTTCATCCACTTTTACCCAAATTTCCGTCATTTTTCCCTCATCCTCTAACTCTATAGCCCCATAACCTTACATTAAGTAATGGTTTTCATCATTATATGGGTTTATCATTATCATTTTCCAAGTCATTGATTTTAAGTATTATATGTGATTTTTGATTAAATGTTAGGAAATTAACATATCTTCATATATACCTAAAATTGTTATGAGTTTTGTGATATTATAGGCCTACCTGGATATTCTAGAAGGGTTGTACTTGTCCATCCACCCACAAATTCGAATTTCAAATTCCAACTCATGATAATTTATGGAATAATTATAGAAGACGTGGATCATCAACTATGCACATCCAAAGGAGATGAATCATGGAGGAGAGGATTTTGAAAGGATTTATATCTTACATTTTTTAGGATATTCTTATAACCACAAGAGATAAATTTGGATTTAGGCAGAGATCCAAGGATCTATATTTATTGTATAGTTATCCTCAAATTTTGCATAAATAGGAGTGCACCCTTCATAAAAAGGGTTGTTAGTTCTTAGAATCAAGTTAGAGGTTGAGTGTTAGTGTTAGTTGTTAGCTGATAGTTGGAGGTTCCAAGTTCCATCCATGTGGTTTGTAAAGTGAGGAGACAGAATTTTTGTAATATGTTGTAACTCATTTTATGAAATACATAGTGCCACTTTGATCTACAAGATGCGATAGTTTATTTAGTGTGCTTGCTGAGGAATAGAGGCCCCCCATCAACGATAGTTTGCACACCTTTGTGCATATTGGTAACATAGTGTAGCTATTTTATTTCGATTTCTTTTTAGTGAGTGTGTCTTCATTTTATGCAAGTTGGATTTTCCTTTGAGTAAGTGTGATTTCATTTCAATAGGTGTGAGTGTGATTTTGTTTCCAGCAACTTTGATTTCAATTTTGCAAGTGTGATTTAATTTATGCAAGTGTAATTTGAATTTCAAGCAAGTGTTATTTCAATTTATTTATGTTTGGTTTTGTATTAGGTTGATTTAATATGTTTTGTAATTAGAATTAAATTACATTAGATTAATCTAATATGAAAAATAACCACCTAGTACATATAGTAAGGGTATACTACATCAGTTTACAAAACCTCGGGTTGAAAAATTAAATGACAGGGATATAACTCATAATTAAATTACCCAACAAGGAGTTAGAGCACACAGAGAGGATCTGTGCACTTTAGCATCCCACGGGCCACAAACATTACTTCTTTGTACGTATAACCTTATTTTCTAGACAAAGAAAGAGAGCGAAGCGACCTCACCTTCTTGGTGGGATTTCTCTTGAAAGGGTTTCCCACAACATATTTTATATCTTATGTATGTGTGTGAGATTATTTTTTCATTATCTATTTTTTTGCATCATTTCCATTTGCATTCATACACTAACTATAATAAAATCTGCATTTTTTTCATTATCTATTTTTTTTGCATCATTTCCATTTGCATTCATAAACTAACTATAATAAAATCTGCATATCTAGAAATTAAATAAAATTGTAATACTGTAGAATTTTGGATTTTTAATATAATATTGTCATCTGTTGCGACAAACTGTCTAGCGTAATATCCATGACAGTGTATGGATCAATATTATACATTTCCTCTTAAAGTTTCCTTATTGTTGAAAATTGGTTTGAAAAGTATATTGAAATTCAGGTTGTGGTTATATGGTTCTCAAAATTAATTTTAGATATGCATGCAAAAACTTATTGCTGATTTTTTTCAAATGTAGGGAGAAAATATCAAAATATCAAATGACCAATTCCTCAAATTCAAACTCATTCCATATTTCTCAAAGTCCTTCATGAAGTTCTCCCTTTCCATCTCCAATAAATTTAGATTTTATTTATATTTCGATTATTTAATTGAATATTTATTTTTTATCCATGTCAATTTGAATAAAAATATATCCAATTTGCATGATACTATTTCAGAATCAAGTTCAAAAGCATAAAATATTCTAATAGTTCAAAAACATCTAAAGCTCTTATGAGGAGCAACATATCGATGGATAACCACTTTACTGTGTCAACTGTAACATGCCATCTTTCAGTCGCAATGCAGGATCAATGATGGTAATAATTGTTCGGTATAATGTAATTTCAACAAACCAATTGCATTGTGCTTACTAATATCATTGATGTACTAATGTTTAATATTTTTTGAAATTATGATTATAGTGATAATGAGCAGCCCACCTACCATCTTTTGGTGCATCCCACTACAATGTCAAATCGAGAGAATGCTACATTAATAGCATAGCTTGGAGAGGAAGCATGCCAAGAATACTTGAATCAACCACCTATTCACTTCGCATTACATCCAAATTCACAAATTAGGAATGAATATAACAATGGTAACTCTTCATCACAAGTTGGCAATGGAAGCAATCAAATAGAGGTTGGTATGGATGCTTACTTACAGGATACAGCTACCATGGAAGCAATGTTGTTAGATGCATCATTAAAATAATGGACTAGGGGATGATGCTAATATCACTCATAACTTATTTAAAATCTTGAAATATGCTTCCGCAAACCCTCTCTTTGGACCTACAAGCCAGTCAAAGTCTACTCAGCTCAACACAACAATGTTACTGTGAAAAAATTTCACTTATGTTTTTTGAATTTAAAAATAGATTGAATTATACATAAACTTAAAAAAAATTATTTTTTATATATTTTAAATAAATATTATTGATAATGTTTATTGATTGGCCTTTTCTTATATTAATTTTAAACGTTAGAAATTTAAAAAATTATTTTATAATTTAACCTAAAAAATACATATTAATTTTAAAATCATAGATAATAATTAATATATATATATATATATATATATATATTATATATATATATTATATTATATATATGATTGTTTCATTCATAATAATAATTATTATTATTGTTAATGATATTTTTTATAATCCAATATTTATTGACATTATTTTTTTAATTATTATTTGATTTATATAGCAATCAATTTATATATTCTTAATTTTATTATAATATTTTTAAAAATTTTTTTTCCATGATTACATGTTGCAATAAACATTTTGAAAATTAATTGTAAAGATTAGCTAGATATTGTGTAACTCCGATATTATAACTATAGACCACAAGCTTTATGATTTCTATTATTTATTATGATTAGAAAGATAGCTTTGTTTAGAGATTTGTATAATTTAATTCGGTGTAAAATTGATTTTGATTTTGTTTTGTAGTGACTATTTTTTAGACATGTTTATAAACATTTATTTATATGTTTTCTATAGGCAGTGACTATGCTCCTTGCAACCCTTGTTTAAATAAGAATTTAATTAGAATGAATATGTATGAACTATCTATGCAATAGAAAAATATTTATTATAATTATAGTTTAACCCTATTAAACTTTGTAATTTATAAAAATATTTTTAGCATATTTTTTAAGTAAGTAGTTTGCAATGTAATTCATATATGAATTTTGATATCTAAGTTCACCAATACATAATTTATTAATTAATTTTTTTTTTAATAAAAATAAACATCATAATAATAACCATTTAACAAAATTAAAAAATCATCTAAAAATTAATTATTTTTAAAAATTTCATTTTTCCATAAAAAATAACAACATAATGATAACCATTTAACCAAATTAAAAATCATCTAATACACATTCAAATTGGGCTAAATCATCTAATTATATTACTCCTTTAGCACATATAAAAATCATTAGTTAAAATACAAATCTAATAATATAATAGGCATCATCATCTTGATCACATTTAACTAAACAAAAACATTGTCTAACATGATTATCACACACATCCTTAAATATACATCTCATGTAAATAACTGCTATAACATACATATCGATCTTCAAGCACATTAAATAAACACATGTAACATGACTTAACACTATACAAATCAACGCCAAAATATAAAAATTTATAATGTGAAATGATATACATTATATTGTATTCCAATTCTGTGAGACGTAAATCATCCCATTGATATTGCTGTACTTATTAGGCAAGTTGATTGCCATCGTATTTTGTCTGCCAAACAATTCTAATGCCGCGATTATGTCTTATAATAATATAAACTGTGTTATTCTCCTCATCATTTGGCATTTTCATCGCTATCCTATTTTCTCAGCCCCACAATTCCAAAATCGAGGTTACGTCTATCAATTATGCTGCCAAATGAAACGTATTGTAAAGGTATCAAATGTGATCTGTTCTCCGAGTTTGAATGTCGGCGTTCCTTTAAATGATGTTCATACTTCCACACTTGACAACTGTAAAAGTGATGCAAAGCTAAAATGATTTTAAGGACAATTGTTCAGAGTCTAAATTATTCAAACAACCGCGCTAAAGGCGTGCAAACTTAGCAACTGCATGAATAACAAGAAACAAGAAGAAAGAATTGGTGGCTGATTAGAATGTCCTGCATTGATGACTGAAAGATACTAAGAAAATAATAACGAAAGGGCATCTCTGCAAACGTTCATAGCCTTTGCAATATTCGGTGGTTCGGGTAGCCATGTTCTTGGATCTAAATATTATGTCAAAGATGTAGCTTGCCTAAACTCGGGGGTACAAATGTGGTGTTACATTTATATGCAATTTTTTCTCTTTCTTGAAATCATCATATCTTAATAACCAAACAATTTTTTAAAATTAATTAATTTCTTTGAGTGAAATTTATAAAAACAAAAAAATATTTTTTTGGAAAGAAAAATATATTTTTAAATATGTTATAGAAAATAAAAAAGGAAATTTCTCCATTAAATAGCTTTGTACTTAATAATTTAAATGAAACAAACAATACATTACTATAAAACACTTTTAAGATGGAAAATTTTTCTTCTGCTATTCTGGATGAAAGACTTCTAAATTAGTGTTTCTATTGAACCAACAAACAAGGACTTTTGAATTCCCATACAATCTCAATAATTGGTGCTACTTTCAAAGGGAAATCCTCATGATACACCACATAGCAAGTAGTGTAATTATAAAATTTGTAACTTCTTAAATACCTAGTTTTCATTTATTCAAATTGTAAAATTTGTTTCATTGTAAATACCTAGTTTTCATTTATTCATCAAACTCTAGGAAAATAAAATGACTATACTTACACCACAAACACACTTTTACTAGCCCATCCATTAAATATAGCGGCAAGTATTCTAGATTCTTATCCTTTCATTCCATAGTCTATCTGATCTATTATATGCTAATTTTTAGTCATTAAAACATAACATTAATATTTAAGAATATATGAGATAAATTCGATTATCAAATAATTATATTAATTAAGATATTTGTTAACTAAATAATAGATACACATCAATACTAATACTCTATAGATTTAATAGTGGAAAAGCGTAATCACAATTTCCTGAATGCAAAACTAATCCATATAGAATTTAAGAGAAAGAGGTATCAAAACTTTATTGAATTACAAACACACTGTCAATCTTGTTTTATCCTTGCTTTTTACATATTGAAATATTCTTGTTTGCCAACTAAAATTATTTCGTTGTATATTATTATTATTTAAATGCTATTGATTAATTTTTTTATTTAAAATTGAATGAATTAGCATATCCGCTTTGTTTATTACTCTTACTTAATTGATTAAAATATTGTTTATTTTTTTAAAATTATATATATGAGTATTATATATGAATCTAATTAGTTACATGGTTGTTTAAATAGTTTTTGTTTCAAGATTTTGTATTGAAATAAGAAGTTATTGCATCTTAATATTAATTAAAAAAGAAAAAATATTAATTTTTTTAAATTAAACAAAACTAGAAAAGATAACCAGCATTATTACTTATTATTCTAATTTAACTATTTAACATCAATTTCTAATTCAAAACTCATTAAAAAAAATCTGAAATAGGAAACACATTTTAGAAAATTAAAAAAAAAAAATTCAAAAGACCTTACCATCATAATAGTAAATATCCCATCCTTTCATAAAAACAAATCTGAAATAGAAAGCACGTTAAAAACTATTCAAAGGACCTCACAATCATAATAATAAATATCCCATCCTTCCATTCAGCAAACAACCTAGCCTCCACGTTTAACCTATTTAAACAAAGAAAATACATTAAAGTTAAATTATTATTATTACATTAAAATCTATCTTAATTTTGTTAATCAATATATATATTTGATCTTTTTCGTTCATTAAAATCTAACTTAATTTTCTTAATCGATATATAGATTTGATGCAAAGTACACGATTTGCTTGACCAGGTATATAGTTCCTTTCAGGACTATGTTGGAATATTATTTTGTCGGACTGTCAGATTTTTTTTTGCCCACTATAATTGTCCACTAGCTTGGAATCAATAATTAGTCTCACGCTGGGAGTTTTTCGCTGTTCACTTCGCATACGTCTATGTCTGAGTGCATTTTCAATCAATCGCGTCTGGACTCTTGAGGGCCGTGAATATGCAGCTTTATTGAACTTTTATTTGAATAAGAGGAACCTTTGCTTTAAACATTTTGAAAATTTACAAAACTGTCATTATCATTTTTTTTGAAATCGTGAAGAATCTTAGAAAAATTGTAAAAAATAAGTATGTTTTGAAATTCCATCATGGTCTATTTCTGAATATCTGAATAATACATTCTCATCAATCTCGTGTGGACCGAGCACCGTGAATCTGCAGCTTTATTGATTCTTTACTTGAATAACAGCAACCTTTACATGGAACATACATATTTGAAAAACTACGAGATGTTTAAACTCTGAAAGTTATTTGGTGTGGAATGAACTGCTTGATATATTATTTTTTTCCTCTGGTATGAAATGTAATGCACTACATCAATAGTAAAATCAAACCTAGGTATACAGGTAGGTGGGCTTTCGCATCGTGGTTTAGTTGCCTAGTCTGGACTGATCCATTTTGAAGGTTGGGGACGGGATTTTATTGTTGGCTCTGGTAGCTTGAGTTTTTTTTTTTTCATTTTCTTAATAAGTGCTTTTGGTCGTTTTCTTTCTCAACTTTGGTTACTTAGGGCTACAATGGCTGCTCCCCTGTTTTTGCAGTGAAAGTGCTCTGTTCTTTTTTTCTGTTGTAAATCTCGAATTTTCAATTAGTGGCCATCTTTACTATTTGTAAATATTATAGTTTTTTGCTCACTGTGTATTTGTAAATATTATAGTTTTTGCTCACTGTGTATTTGTAACAAATTATATTAATATATTAACCGATTATATTAATATAAGAACGGTTGTATTTTCTTCTGAAAAAAATATGCAAATTTATAAAATGCAGGGAATGAACGGCTTAATATATAATTTCTTTTTTGTCCCCCTGTATGGAATGTAATGTAATAATACCTCATTAATAAAATCAAACCGAATTGTACATATAATGAACTGCTTGATATATAATTTTTTTTGTCCTTTGATATGTTATGTAATGCAGTACATCATTAGTAAAATCAAACCTAGGTATATAAACTTATAAAACTTATGGAATGATATAAAATGTATGGAATGAACTGCTTGAAATATATTTTTTTGTCCTCTTGTATGAAATGTAATGCAGTACATCATTAGTAAAATCAAGCTTAAGTATACAAACTTATAAAATTATATATTAATTTGAGTTTGGTTAGGTTGTATTTTAAAAAACTATATATAAATTTTGAAAAAAATTAAATATTTTTTTTTTCAAATATTAAATTTGAGAAAACATTTAAAAACATTTAAAAAAATTAACAATTAAAAAAAAAAAGGCTTTAACAACCAATTCCAGCTCTATATATACTTTTCAAAACATTTTGGACCTTTTTCTGAACAGTTTTCGCTGGTCTTAGTAACTGATAGTCAGATTGAAATTTCAAAATAGACCCAGTTATTATATTAGATGGTTTTCCCATCAATCTGATCAGCTCACAATTTCAAAAAATTATTTCAAGGATTTTATAAAAGTTTTAACTATATTTAACTCACAAATGACTTCAGTCAAATGGGCTTCTACTGATCATGTGAATATAGAGTGTAGAAAACACTTTATATGGGCCAAAGGACCATAAATATTTTCAAGAACAGGCAATAAATGTCTCTAGGAGAAGTCAAGACGGTCAGAGATGCAATTAATATTGAGCTGTACATATAGTTGGCAACTTGGCACTTTCTTCTGGGCAATGGCTAACCAGCTTGCCATAGGGCATTAAATTCCCTGGTACATGCATGCTATATAACAATATAACACAATACCTTGATGGCTACATAAATTGAAAATAAAAGCAGTGTGTTATATTGTTATACAGCCTGCATGTACCAGGGCATTTAATACCCTATGACAGGCTGGTTAGCCCTTGCCCTTTCGTCTGTGTCTAGGGTCTTTTCTGACACAGACCCAAGAGCAAATACAGTCTTCAGATCTGAAAACAAGAGCTATGATATTTCTATATCTTGTACCTGCGACAGACCCCAAGAGCAAATACAGTCTTCAGATCTGAAAACAAGAGCTATGATATTTCTATATCTTGTACCATCAGATACAAAACCGGTCGACTAAATAACTAAATGTGATAGTTAAGTAATTTCATTCCCTATTCCGAAAATTGTGATGCCCCAGAACAGTATAAATATATTTTACTTTAAATATTTTATTTACAATGCTTTACTTACACGCTGAAGGATAATGGTTATTTGATTAAAATAATATTTTTCAATTATTAGTTATGGAAAATGTTTTTAAGTAAAAAAAGAAAAATTGGCAACTTGGGAGGAGGGAAGTTGGAAAAGGAACTTGCTGGAAATGCAACCCTAATTGCCTCCCCTAAGGGTGAAACTCCAAGAAAAAGGAGTGAAGGGAGGAAAAAGCAATGCTGAAAGGTGAGACTGTAAGGAGTAAATGCTAAGTCTCGTGAGTCTCGTGATGACTAGATAGCATGCACTTGGTGTGCAAAGAACTTGGAGAGGTTAGTGACCTTGCAAGAGAGCTCGGGGGGAGATAAAGTTGAGAATGGCGTATCTCATGGTTGGGTGGACAACACACAGAAAATAATAGATAATAACGAAAGAGAACCTTCATAAAGGTGCACTACTTTTTCTAGCACGAATCACTTAAGTGGTCTATGGTGGAAACTTGAAGTTGCTGAAATAAAGAATAGTACTTGATGTGCTCATAAACAGTTAAGTGCTGTAGTTTCTTTTGTTTGTTTTATCTCCAAAACTGTTGTAGAAAGATATTATATATATATATATATATATATATTATATATATAATATATATATATATAATATATATATACATACGAATAGGCACCTATGGGGCTAGTTAGACCATCTAGAACTGTGATTTTGTCTATAAGGAATTGTAGCGTTAGACTTATTACAGTTATAAATGGAGTATGAGGAACGAGACTTAAATATTAAGCAAAAATCTTGGAGCTTAAATCTGTCTAGAGAGATACTCAGACGAGTCAAATGTATGGGAAAAGAACCAAATTTAGTGTTGGCCCTACCGTGCGTGTTAAATTGTTATAATGACCCTTTAAACAAACTTTAATACATTAGGGTTAATACAGTTTGGCCAATTCTTTAAATATCAGAATGCAAGGGTTTAGCTTTCCCGACTCGTTTTCAGTGAGTGTAATACCATATCGACTTGAAAACAGATGCGACAACTCATACAATATAGATTAGAAGAATGGCTATATGTCTTGGGAATATTTTGTGAGTTATTCACAGAGGAAATTGGAACACATGTATAGAGTTAAATATTAGTTTTTAGGACCATGTACACATGCTACTCCTGTTATGGACTATTCAAGTAAACCAGGAAGTCTTCGACTCAGGTTCCATAATAACAAACCCTCAGGAATTGTAACTAGAGTCTGAGTTGCTAATGGAATCTCACAGTATTAACCACAAGGACATAAGGGGTTCGTCACCATGGAAACAAGGGCGCTAGCAAAACATACAATAAGTATTTTATTTTCTTTACAATAAGAGAAATAGTCATCTTTAAAACAAACTCAACCGTGTAGCCATGCAGGAGTATGATAGATAAAATCCATATGCAGGAAATGACAATGGGTGCCTGCCTGGCTTATAGAACCTACAACTTGCATGAAGTAACAAAGAATAGCGAAATTTGAAGAAATGGAAGCAGTTAACCTTTGAAATGATAGTCCATCCAGACATATGCACAAGAAATAAATTACAGAGCCATTTGCATTACAGTCACAGGAAAGAAACAATAAAAATTATATAAATACACCTCAACAGGGATGATTGCCTAGAAATAATCGAATAAGAGACAAATAGAAAACAATTCATGCAAATCTGCGATTTCAACATAGTACATTTGCTAAACAGTGAAAAGAATAGGATTATAAACAAATAACTGTAATCCAGAGTAATATGGTCCTTCATTGAATATAGGCCAGTATTAAAATCCTAAACTTTAGCAAAACCCAGAACAGCTAGACTATAGCGAGAGTTAAAATCACAAGTTTAGGAGTTGCATGAGGAAATTACTCCAAAGTGGTCTCAAATGGAGGACCACAGGGAGCTCTTAGCGTATAATAGTAAACCCTACCCAGCACTTTCCAGGCCTATGCTGTAAATTCAAATGAGAATAAAAAAGAAAGAAAAATATCTCCAAAACTCAAGCAAAACTCCCAGAAAAGCTTCAGGATGCATCCATGCCCTCAGTCAAAACCTTCTATTTGCATAGGATTCTTACCCGGAACATAATGTCCAGCACTAACTCGTGGAAAGGGTTGCCTACGTGGAAAATTCCAGATCCACAACTTCATTTTCCTTTTTTCTGTGAGCAGAAAACTGAAATTAACAATAGGTGATTAGAAGTCAAGCTGTGTAAAAATGAAAATGTAAATTGCACTATAGTCAAGTGGCAAGGAAAACACCCACTTGGCTTATGATCTAGCTATCCAAGCGTTGAGGAAGGCCTTAGTCCGTGCCCATAACCCCCCATGGGTTGCCATCCATCAACACTGAGCGTTAACAGTGCAGGAGAAATCGAACAACAGAGCCAAACGCAAAAGGCAAAGGAAGGAATGATACACATCCGTGGTGAGGTGGTGGAATAGCCTTCCGGAAGAAGCCTAGCCATTGGATTGGCCTCCTTCCGCCTTTAGCGTCGATGAGGTGAGGAATCCAAGGTCAGAGATAGCAAGGCTTCATCTGCCCACGCCACGTCAAGTAGGATAATGCAATGATTAATGCAATGCAGTGAACAATAAAGCCAAATGGATCAAAATGTGATATGACAGTGTGGAAGGACAGAGAAATATAATACAGTAGATTTATTTGTCAGTATAAAGTGCTCAACATAAATGCTCATGGGTACACTAACCAGTGAGTTGGATCGAGAACTGAACCAAAGCTAGTGCCAAGGTTTGGCACGTTAGCAAAGTGCAGATACACATTTAATAAAAACATAATTGGGTATTGAATCTCGTATGACCCCTAAATTGTAATAGATAGGTGCTAGTACTCGAGGTAGATTTTTTTTATTTTTTTTATTTTACTGTGTACATATGTAGGTTTAGGAGTCTCAAAAAAATATTTTGAAATTTGATGAATAAAAGTAATATCAATAGTTTCACTTAGTTTGCTAATATCCATAACATTCCAAAGATTTCAAAATCAATACTTAACATAAGGATAGCCATAGTAAACAATCCCTTGAAATGTTACAATTTGGATAATTACAATTAGTTAATATTATATCTGCATTTGATTAACTCCATACTGCATTTGGAATCAGGGAAAAGTTGATTTTCTTTAACTGGAGTTTTGAATCATCGCACTTTAATTGTTTTAAATAGAGTTTGAATAAAAATATTAAGGATAAAATCTATTTACTCTAAGTTTAGCTTCATTGAAAGTGGGGTCATATTAAAAAGATATAAAAACCCTTTTTACGACAATTTGAATTATCATTTACATATACAAAATATTGATAAAAAAATTTGAATATAAAAACTTGCTTTATTTTATTTAAAAGATTGAGAAATAATAGGGTAAATATTATGGTTTTATTTGTAAATTTAAAAATATTTTAAAATTTTAGCAGTGAATTCAAACAATTTACCTTTTTTTTACATTTTTTTTTTCAAATCTACTACTTTCATAAATTCAACAGTTCTTAATACTAAATTTATCCCTATTACAAATTCCAAAAATATCTCAGAAATATAAAAACAAAAAATATACTAAATTTATCCTTATTACAAATTCCCAAAGATATACCAAAGGCATAAAAACGAAGAAATCTATTCTCAGTTTCCACTCTTTCTACAATCACTAGTAAATTGACTACAATATGAGTTGAGTTTCCACTCTTTGTACAATCATTAGTAAATTGACTACAATATGAGCTAACCTGTCACGGCCCTAAACCTGCGGTAGTCTTTCAACCACTTATAGCGAGGTGCGGCACTACCAATCATTTTATTTTCACCAATACTTACAATTGTAGACTACGCCTAACATTACACTTTTCCTACTTAGTTTGTGTTTTGCAAACAAGTATTATTAATGTGTTCCTTTATACCAATGAATAACCATACACATTCATTATCAACATCATTATACAAGAGAAATGCACAACAGTATAAAGGGAGGGGCAACTCCCTACAATATGAGTCTGCCCAAATCAATATATTATACAATCTTCACCTTTACAATGTACAAGTTAAATCTTGGGAAACCCCAAATTTACACTTAGCCAATTTTCACAACTTCAGCAAACTCGGTTGCCCAGCTTGTCGACACCTCCGCACGGTCGCTGCACGACTCTCCAACCCTTTCTTCACCTCGTCACATGATCGTGTTGTTTGCCCAACTTGGGTGTGTCTCCAAGTCACCACACATGGGTGCCTCCGCCCGAGATGCACCTCCATTAACAATCTCAACACACCACCAAACCTTCTTGCACGACGGGCGGGTGCTCACCCGAGTCACCCAAGAACCCATGCCAAGTCATCGCATAAACCGGGCGCTTCTCCATTTTACCGTCGGGCACCTACGCACAAACCAGACACCACACTCGTGCATGCCACAACTGTCCGTCGGATGCCACACACCCATGCACATCCTCACCCAACCACCGGGCGCCCCTGCCCGCACCTTCACCCAAAACTGAGCTCAACCAAGTCTCCCTCGTGCAGCCTTGCCCAAGAATGGGTGCATCACTGCACTTCCTCCTTAGTACTACGCACTTTAGACCTGTGCCTACTCCTTTACATGAGTGAAGAGCGAATGAGTTGTTGGTTGAATGGCCACACACATCTCCCAATACATATCCAAGCATAGGGCGAAGTCTGGCTGCCTAGCTGACTTGCCCAACGCCCCAAATGCCATCACAAAGTCACCAAATGTACCATCAGCTCCACGCGATGTAGGTTGGCCTCCATATGTTATAACACATGCTCCACGCCATATAAACATGTTAGCCCACTCCTCATATGCACATAGTATCATTGCAAACTCAAGTCCTGAGCTCTCATATCACCACAACCACAGTCATTCAGCTCATCTGCCACTCATTCAAGCCTCACCCGCACACATGCGTGTCTGCTCATGTGCCCAGGAACTGTAGGTCGTTACATCCTCCTCCACCTGAAATTGCTGTTGTCCTCAACAACATAACATCCTGGTAGCTACCCACCAGGATCAACTGTATCATCCATGATGTCAACTCCTCCACATACTGCAAACATCCCTGCAACATATGTAGAACCACTGTCTCCACCATGTCTTGCCCCGACAACCATCTGTCACCAAGATCACCATACCAAGGTATACACCCCATCGGTATGTCATATATCAGAAATCATCTCAATCCATGATCATCGACCACCCTATCACAATCTCCACATGCTGCTCCCATCATGGAAGGCTGGCCCCTCCATCTCAAGCTACATGCTTCCTGCAACCTCTCGTGTCAACCTCATCATGTGTTGTCCTCATGTGAACTGCTGCCATGAGACTCCAACACAATGCTAACACATCTCTGTACATTCTATAGCCCCCATATTTGAACTAGTTGGGTATCTAATCCAACCGTCATGCCCAAACCATGAGAATTCACATCCTCATGCCACCATCAGTCGTTTCTCAGAACATCCTGTCAGATCATCAACTCGATCAAGAATCCATCTCCATACAAGTGTAAGCCATGCTCAGGTCCATGAAGTAGTCTCCATCTCATCTGCAACATGCTGTCCATTATGTTTGGTACCAATGTGCTACATAAAACCAGCCACATCTATTCGAACATCATTCATATGTGTGCCTCCTCAATATGAAGAGACCATCTCATCAACCTCCAACTGTCGGTGTGCCACATCCAGGTCCATGAAGCAACCTCCATCATATCTGCAATGTGCCATCCCTCAAGTCTGTCATAGAAACAAGTATACACCTATCTCATCTATCCATGTGCTGCCCATGATCGTAGATCAGTCAGCTCCCATGTGTCAAAAGTGGTTAAGTCTCGGCTCAACCCATGCCCAAGTTTTGCCACCAAGGCGTCATCATCGTCGTAACTCCGTCACTCCAAAA
This sequence comes from Pinus taeda, assembly GCA_000404065.3. NCBI lineage: Eukaryota > Viridiplantae > Streptophyta > Pinopsida > Pinales > Pinaceae > Pinus > Pinus taeda. The sequence goes on from APFE030353506.1 coordinate 120,596, forward strand.
TGTCTCATATCGAACCTCCACATCAAGTCACTCTTTCAAGCCATTCCCATACATGTACTTGAAAGTATGCACCCCATCTTGCATAAAAGTCTCTGACCTCAGCTCCCCAGTGCATCAGATCCTGAAAGTCCACCATATATGAAGTCCCCAAAAGTCACAACCTCATGTCATCATGACCTCTATGAGTCATCTCCAACCAACATCTTAGAAAGCACACAAGCCTTGGTCCAAAAGTCTCTGCAAGATGCCTCAGCTCTCCATGTAGTAGGAATGCTCCATAATCTGCTCACAAATCCATCCAAGTCCATGGCCTTTTTGTACAAGAGTGCACAACCTCTCCATCGGCCCGTAAGTAAAACATCTCCATGTCACATCAACAAATATACCTACATAACATCCCTATCTTGGCACTCCTCATTGGATGCCCCTAAGTGACACCTTCACAAGTGCTCCTGCATAATGCCCCTGCATAAGACTGCCATGCTCCATGTCTCCAACCTGATATCCATGACTAAGTGATGTAACGACCTGCAGTTCCTGGGCTCACGGGCGGACGTGCGTGCGCACAGGTGAGGCTTGAACGAGTGACGAACGAGCTGAACGACTATGGTTGTGGTGATGTGCAAACTCACGACTTGAGTTTGTGATGATACTATGCGCATATGAGGAGTGGGCTAACATGTTTATATGGCGTGGAGCATGTGTTACAACATATGGAGGCCGACCTACATCGCATGAAGTCGACAGTGCGTTTGGTGACTTTGCGATGGCGTTTGGGGCGTTGGTTGAGTCGGCTAGGCAGCAAGACTTCGCCCTACACTTGGATATATATTGGGAGATGCGTGGAGTCATTCGAACAACAATTCATTCGCTCTTCACTCATGTAAAGGAGTAGGCGCAGGTCAAAAGTGCACAGTACTAATGAAGAGGTGCAGAATTAGTGGTGCGCCCATTCTTGGGCAAGGCTGCATGAGGGAGACTTGGTTGAGCTCGGTTTTGGGTGAAGGTGTAGGCAGGAGCGCTCGGTGGTTGGGTGAGGGCGTGCACGGGTGTGTGCACCCGACGGATGGTTGTGGCATGCACAAGTGTGGTGCTCGGTTTGTGCAAAGGTGCCCGACGGTGAAACGAAGGAGCGCCCGGTTTGTGCGACAACTTGGCACGGGTTCTTGGGTGACTCTGGTGAGTGCCCGCCTATCGTGCAAGTGTTCACAAAGGCTTGGTAGAGTGTTGAGATTGTGAACGAAGGTGTGTCTCGGGCAGAGGCGCCTGTGTGTGGCAACTTGGAGACGCGCCCAAGTTGGGAAAACAACACGATCATGTGACGAGGTGAACGAAGGGTTGGAGAGTCATGCGGCAACCATGCGAAGCTGCTGACGAGTTGGGAAACGGAGTTTTCCGAAGTTGTGAAAATTGGCTGTGTAAAGTTTGGGTTTCCCAAGATTTAACTTGTACATTTTAAAACTGAAGATTGTATAATATATTGATTCGGGCAGACTCATATTGCAGGGAGTTGCCCCTCCCTTTATAATGTTGTGCATTTCTCTTGTATAATGCTGTTGATAATGAATGTGTATGGGTATTCATTGGTATAAAGGAACACATTAATAATACTTGGTTGTGAAACACAAACGAAGTAGGAAAAGTGGAATGTTAGGCGTAATCTACAATCGTAAGTATTGGTGAAAAGAAAATGATTGGTAGTGTCACACCTTTCTATAACTGGTTGAAAGACTACTGCAGGTGTAGGGGCATGATAGTTGGTATTAGAGCTTGGTTGGAGCTGGTGTTAGAGCAAGGTTGCTTGTGACGAAGTGACAGTGGATGCAGGTACTTGCAGGTGAAAGAAGTTTATTTCACATACTGGTGGAACAAGGGCTAGTTCATGGTTGCAGGGAACTTGGTGAAGCTGGTGAATGATAAAACACGTTTAGTAGGGTGAAGCTTAGTGCTTGGGCCAAGCTGAGCGACAAGGCATGGCAGGTTTGGAAGAATGCAAAGGGAAGCTCTTGCTTACCTTATACAGGTTGAAGCCGATGAAAGAAGAGAATCCTCGGATTCGAGATAAGCCTTTTGTGATGCAAAAAAAATGTTGAAGACGAACTTCTTCAACTTGGATGATGTAACGACCTGCAGTTCCTGGGTGTGCGGGCGGATGTGCATGTATGCAGGTGAGGCTTGAATGAGAGACAGACGAGCTGAATGACTGTAGTTGTGGTGATGTGTGAGCTCACAACTTGAGTTCGCGATGCTACTATGCGCATATGAGGAGTGGGCTGACATGTTTATATGGCGTGGAGCATGTGTTATAACATATGGAGGCCGACCTACATCGCATGGAGCCGACCATGCATTTGGTGACTTTGCGATGGTGTTTGAGGCATTGGGTGAGTCAGTTAGGTAGCCAGACTTCGCCCTATCCTTGGATATATATTGGGAGATGTGTGGAGTCATTTTACCAACAACGCATTCACTCTTCACTCATGTAAAGGAGTAGGCACAGCTCTAAAGTGCGCATTACTAAGGAGGAGGCGCAAAATTAGTGATGCTCCCATTCTTGGGCAAGGCTAGACGAGGGAGAGTTGGTTGAGCTCAGTTTTGGGTGAAGGTGCGGGCAGGAGCGCCCGGTGGTTGGGTGAGGGCGTGCATGGGTGTGTGGCGCCTGATAGACAGTTGTGGCATGCACAAGTGTGGCGCCTGATAGACAGTTGTGGCATGCACAAGTGTGGCGCCCGGTTTGTGTGAAGGTGCCCGACACTGAAACAGAGGAGCACCCGGTTTGTGCAACGACTTGGCACGGGTTCTTGGGTGACACGGGTGAGTGCCCGCCTATCGTGCAAGTGTGCATGAAGGCTTTGTGGAGTGTTGAGATTGTGAACGGAGGTGTGTCTCAGGCAGATGCGCCCATGTGTGGCGACTTGGAGATGCGCCCTAGTTGGGCAAACAACACGATTGTGGGACGAGGTGAACGAAGGGTTGGAGAGTCATGCAGTGACCGTGCAGAGGTACCGACGAGCTGGGCAACCAAGTTTTCCGGGTTGTGAAAATTGGCTAAGTGTAAATTTGGGGTTTCCCAAGATTTAACTTGTGCATTGTAAAAGTGAAGATTGTATAATATATTGATTTGGGCAGACTCATATTGCAGGGAGTTTCCCTTCCCTTTATACTATTGTGCATGTCTCTTGTATAATGTTGTTGATAATGAATGTGTATGGGTATTCATTGGTATAAAGGAACACATTAATAATACTTGGTTGTGAAACACAAACTAAGTAGGAAAAGTGGAATGTTAGGTGTAGTCTACAATCGTAAGTATTAGTGAAAAGAAAATGATTGGTAGTGCTGCACCTCGCTATAAGCAGTTGAAAGACTACCACAGGTGTAGGGGCGTGACATAACCGATTTCGTGCTATACCCCTCCTAAGATTCCACCATAAAGTAAGAGAGATCGTAATGTTCTCCACGGAGGTGGGATTTCCAGTTGACGTAGTCTAAATGTTAGAAGTTTTTTCTAGTAAATTTTGGTTGAAATTTGGTGGGATTCATACTTTACTTACACACTCATCATGGGTTGATCTGCCCCTAGACACTATAGTACTCTATTTTATTATTGGTATTGACAAGGATTGAAAATGCGGAAGACATAAACAAGAATAAATTAAAAAGTAAATTTTGGTTGAAATTGGGTGGGATTCATACTTCATTTACATGCTCATCATGGGTTGATCTACCCCTAGACGTTGTAGTACTCTATTTTATTATCGGTATTGATAAGGATTGCAAATGCAAAAGACATAAACAGAAATAAATTAAAAATTGAAAATGTAGTAGAACTTAACTAGATCTCAAGTAATTAAATTAACTAGACTAATTATGAAGGCACTTGGATTGATGGTTAAATGCAATAAGCAGAGGTTGTAATTATTTTTTCCAATACTGCTTCTTATTTACAACTAAAAAAAATTTAACTATGATATATGTTGGTTTGAGTCTCAACTAAATCTACAAAGACTCAAAAACTTTCACATAGAAGTTTTGGTTGGAGTTTTCTTCTTTTCCAAAATCCTAAGTCTTCTGAATTGTTTCAACTTTATTTTTTTACTGTTTGGTTTCTAATTCTTTCAGGTAGATCTCAAATAACTCTTATGGTTCCTTTGACTTTTTTATCCTCTTGGTTTTTCCCATGTATTGAAGGTTGAATGATGACAAATCCACACTACTCACATACATAATGAATTCTCTGTTGAGACAATTGATTTTGCCAACTAAACAAACTCCACTATTAACTCTTGCTCTCACAACAATGGCAATACTTTTTCAGGAAAAACAAACTCCACTATCAACTCTGGCTCTCACAACAATGGCAATATTTTTTTCAGGAAAATGCCACGGGCAATACTTTTTTCATAAAGGGCACCGAGGCAGACAAAACAAATCTTGCAACCTGTGTGCTTTTATCTTCTCCAATGCATGAAGTAGTTATGTATAACGATGCACTCGTTCTGATCAGTTGTATAACAACACCCAAGTTTGAAGATGATTTTACGGAATCTAAGACATTATTGCCTTAAAGGTAAGGGTGCACGAGTGCATTAAATGTGAATTACACTCGTGCATGAAATGTATAATTTCTTGTTGCATATTTATTTTACAAACACACTAGGCTATTATATGTACAAAACTATTGGTATACTATTTTTTATTATTATAAATATCATGGTTGAAAAACGGATATTAAGAGAAGTTCACATTAATATATGACGTCTTGGTATGATTAGTGCATTTGTATATGATGTTTGGATTAATTTGTTATATCATTAAATTTTACATATTTTCATTATAATATTTAATTATTCATATATTTAATTAGTGGTGTAACATTTCATAGTGGCATTGGACAACACAATATAGTAAATTAAAATGTGTTTTACTAAATATGAATAAGGGGCTCTTTGTCATACAAAATTGGATAGTTATTGGTAATCCCTTGTCTTTCAATTAGGACACTATGTCCATTACATTAAACAAAATGTTTGTTTTTCACAAACAATTAGCACAAAAATTACAACATCTTGTATTAATATCCAAATAGAACATCATTATTCATTGGAATTATTGTTAGTGCTTCAACTACTTCCATGATTTAGTTTATTTGGATGAATCTTTTATTGATTGCATCAATTATTTTGGACTTCTTCAAGTTTCATCTACAAACATAAAAATAATTGTGTCTAGTGAGAATAATGAAAATTGAAATAAATAATATACATCAATGTAAATGGAAATGTACCATAGTAAGAGTCGAGTTTTGAATTATAAACACTCTTTTAAAACTAGATCTCATACTTTCTTTCAACAACTCTTTTGTTGGTGTAGTTCCATACTTTGTTTCATGCAAGTTTTATACTCCCTAATAAATCATAGATTTAATATAAATGATTTTTTTTTACTGTATTAATTATAAACATAGAGAAGTAAAAAAACATAGATGCTTACAAATTCCACAATTAATTTTTAATATGCCAACATATACTCACAACCCATATTTAACCCAAAGCCAATCAATTCTTCTGATGACCCTTCTTTGTATGCTATCACCTATTTGAAGACATTCAAGGATGGTTGTTGTAAAACAACATAAAATATGCAAAAATGAATCTTGTTTTACGTGTTGAATCGGTTCCATTTTGTTTTTTTTACATGCAAATACTTGAAAATTAATATTTAATGCTAAATTATTTGTTTATAAATACTTAATAGAAAAATTCAATGAGTACATACATTTGATGAAGGTTGTTGTTGAGATGATTATTCTTGTGATGCAATTATGTCCATTTCTTTGACCACCTCCCTATACACTTTTTTTGGACGTTCCTACTGACATGCTTCAGATATCAACTCTTTGATCCTTTGGGATTTTTGTAATATTTCTGAAAAAATAATAAAATATTTTTATAATGATATATGAAAACTAAATATAAGAAAATTGGATGATGCTTTGGGATTTTTGTAATCTTCTTGAAAAAATAATAAATATTTTTATAGTGATATATGAAAACTAAATATAACAAAATTGATATTAATAAATGAATGCTTTGTAGAAATATTAACATATAATTCTAGAAATACATTTTAAGTAAGAATATTACTTTTTGAATGATTTTCTTTTGTTGTTGTATGCTTTTGCTATTGCAAGTCTAACAGGTCACCATTTCTCTGGAAACATTATGCGTAGTTTAAATATAACTTGGTTATTGAAATCATTGGATTGGTTTCCACATTGTAAGTGGAAAATACGTCGTTCTTTCAATTATATCTTCCATAGTTTTGTAAAAGTTACATTCATTCAATTATATCCTTCATAGTTTTGTAAAAGTTTTTCCCCCTTTTCTTAACTTCCAACAACACTCCATATGAGCTAAGAACCAATTCATTGTCATTTACATGTTCTATAGTTTTTATTTTCTTAGCATGACATTCTTTTCCTTAGTTGTTGGTCTATGTAGAACATTAAACATAACTGAATTAATAGATATTTTGAAACAAGTTATCTAATATTCTTAGGTATATTATTAATGAAAATAAAAATAAAATGCTCATATTGAAAAGTATTATTTCATTCACCTGATTCATCCTTCTACAAATTTTCTATCGGGTTTTGACACTCTTCTGTAGTTAGATAAAAAAGAATCTAATTGAGCTTCCTCATTTTGTAGTTATACATAACACAATATAACCAATATATATTAGTTAAGATTGCATTTAGTTCAAACATATTAATTTTGTAAAGAATTTACAAAAACTTGTCTTTTGTGCTCTTTTGGATGTGTTCTCATTGTGCCGATCAATATTTTTGTTGCTTGACCAATTATCAGACATTTTGTTATCGATACACAACATGTGCCATTCAATATAAATGATATTAAATATATTTTATAAATAAATCACATAATTTTTAGCCAAAAAGAGGTGCACATAAACACATTAGCCCCAAAATTTATTATTTTTTAAATAAATTCAAATTATTATGGTGCAATATGTAATGATTAAATAACCATCATCACTGTAAAAAAGAAAATATTAAAAATTAAAGTCTAGTTTTTTGGACTTGACTGTGCTATTTGTTATAGGTGCATCAATGTGTTATATTACACATGGCGGAGTGATAAACATAAGTCATTTAAAAGAAATTAGACAAGGCCTATCGGGTTTGGATCTGATTCAATAAGTAGTCCCCCTCCTTTACATGTTAAACACCCTATATATAGTAACACAAACCCATTAAATCTAAAATACCTAAAATGGAAAGCCATAACTGTAAAGCGATAGAGGGATTTAACCTTAAGGTGAAATTTTGGAGTTGCATAAAGAAGAAGAAGCAAGGATTTAAGGTAAGTATTGAATTTGTTTGTTTTTTTTTCAATTTTAATTAAATCTAAATAAGAACAAACATTGTCATTTTTTTATTAGTAAAATGAGTATTTAAATTTTTATTATGGAGGGTTTCTATTTTTATTTGAGTTTTAATTAAATTTAAATAGGAACCAACGTTGCAAATTATTTTATTAGTAAAATGAATAGTAAAATTTTTACTATGCAAGGTTTGAGTGAATCACAATACCTTTCAAATTCTGATATTATTTGTACTATTACAAAGTATTATGTTGCTCCACAATGCTCCCAGAGTGTCTCTTTTACAAATTTCTTCTTTGAAATTTTGAGAAAAAATAACGAAATAATGAATAGTTCCTTACTATTTAAAAAAATTTATGAAATTAGATTTCGAATAATCTATTATCACTCATTTTTTCATTTGAGAAAAACAAAGTAGTGTTTTTTTCTTTTTCTTGTCAAAACATTAGTGTGTTTCATAGGCAAAAATACGAGAGTGCTCAATAGTAACACACACCGATTAAAATAAATTATCAATGTGTTAATTATATTTAACCCAGAGATATTGGATAATAATTTTTTTTTTTTTAAATCTTGAAACCAAGTGCATTTATTATTTCAATACATTGGTGAAATTATTATTTAAATGCATCGATGTGATTAGTTTTACAAGCACTCATATGCTTTAGAAGTTATGTGAATTTTGATTTTCACATAAAATAACATATTCATCTCAAATTATGTCTTAGGATGCATCCACATAAGTTACAACAGTTCATCGTTGATCGAGATTTGATTATTATATTTTTTTCACCTATCTCCATGCATTTAGAGTGGAAAAAGTGGAGTAATCAACTCACGGGATTGTTTTTACCGGTCAGACCAAGTTTGGTGAAACAGGGTCTAAAACCTTTCTCGAGCATTTTGAAGGCATCAAACAAGAATTTTTGGGTTTAAACTGTGCTACTTTAGCATTGCACCTTTCAATGTTTATTTTCACACAAATATGTTTCCAACGATGCAAGAAGCACATTAATAAGAGTCCATATTAAAAGTTATGCCACTCAAAAATCGATTTTTTTTGTTTTCACACATAGTTCAAGAGGATGCCACATCAACCCCCATTATTCATGGAAAAGGGGTTAGCCACATGTTTGTGATATAAAATAATCTAAAAGACTATATTTTGTGACTTTAGTTAGGAGTTGATGTAGTCAAATTTAACCACTAGTAGGCTATCAGGCTATGTTATAACCGAGCCACTAGGAGGAAGAATCATTTCATTATTTCAAGACAATTTTGTTACATAGATGAGCAAGGATAGACAAGAGAGATAGGAGGTAGAGCACATAGAGAGGATTTATGCACTGTAGTAGGCCATAGGCCACAAGTATTACTTTTTTGTAATTGCAACTTTATTTTCCAAACAAAGAAATAGAGCAAAGTGACCTCATCTTCCAACTGAGTTTTCTAATGAAAAGGGTTTCCCAAAGCATATTTTGTATATTAGGTGACTATGTGAGCTTATTTTGGCATTCTCTACTTTTCCATATAGTTTTCATTCACATGCATGCACTAATTACTATCAAATATACAAATCTAGAAATTAAATGAAACTATAATAGTGTAGAATTTCATATTTTTAATATAATATTGCCAGATTTGTTGTGACAAACTAACTAGTGGAATATCCATGACAATTTACGGATGATTTGGTACCAGAGTAGGTTTCTTTAGGTATTTTGTGGAGATTGCAGGGATCTAGAATGGTGGAGTTGAAAATCATAACACCCTAATCATTGTTGACAAATCTATAAATGACCCTCATGATCTTGCAGAGGCGAGATTATTGTGGCTGCAACCACAAGTCACAAACATAAATTGTAATGTTAACCTCCTCATGGTTGACCTAGGAAATAAGCTAGAGATATTTGGAGAATATGGGGTTCAAACGAAGAGGACAAATTAGAATAGGGACTAGAAGATTAGGGAGAAATGAAAAACCAATTGAAGAAATAATACAGAAAATATCAACCCGACTCAAGTGATGAGAATCAATCTATTTTTAAAATGGAAGAAACAACCGATATCAAGTCATACCATGGAAATATTGACGCAATAAAGCTCATCCAATGATTGCAACAACTCAAAGTTTATTTCAACGTCCATCCAATTAAGGAAGGGAAAAATACGTCATTTGCGCAACTGAAATTAGAGGGCCATGCACTAAATTGGTGGGAGAACCAGATTGAAACCTTGAGATTATAGGGAGAAACTCTAGTGACTAAATGGAAATATTTCAAAACCCTCTTTAAGTCATAGTTTCATCCCATTGGGTACATGGACTCATGTGTTTGGTAACATTACTTAAAGAAAAATCCAGGCCAAGACTTTAAGGGTTACACCACAAAATTCAAAAAGATGGCAATAATGTTGTGTATCTCTCTAAAGATCCCAGATGTACTCCTCAAGTATTTGGGCGCCTGCATCACCATTTGTGTGAGAAAGTAATGAAGTTCAATCCCAAATTTTTGGATGAGACTTGTGTATAGGCACAATACCTGAAGAACATAGGCTTGAAGACAATGCAATAAAGCATATCAAAGCAGAAGGAACAAAAGGATGCTTCCAGGGAGGTGAAGAATATAAAAGGGGAAAATATAAGAAGGTGACAACAAAAACACACTAGTGCAAAGATCCTAGCAACCACTGGAACCACTGAAAAATCGATGGCCATATAGAGGAAAAATGTTGGAAGTTGCATCCAGAGCTAAACCCAAAGAAAAATAAGAAAGATAACAAGAAGAAGAATCTCATGGCCACTAATTTAAGCAACCAAGTTGAAAGAATCTCGGATGTGGATGATAAGTTCACCTATATTTTAGTACAAAAGGAGGTGAATTTGAGTAGGCTTCAGCAACAAGAAGAGAAAGAAATGACCAAACTCTTTGATATAAAATAAATAGGTCAAGAAGATAAAGATTGATGCTCTGCATGACTCAGGATTGAAGGTTAATTTGATTGCAATGGAGCTGGTAAAGAAGTTTGGGCTAGAAGTTCATGATCGTCCAAACTCATATCCTTTTAGATGGGTAAATAAGGATGCAAAGATGAAGGTAACAAAACAATGCAGAATTAGATTTGTTATCTGTGCTGATTTTATTCATGAACTAGATCTAGATGTGGTTCCCCTTGATGTCTGTGGAGTTAGGTTTGGGATTCCACACATATACGTGCATGATGAAATATTCATGAGGAGAGCCAACTAGTACCAACTCGTCAAGGATGGAAAATTTTTCATCATCAATGGGCATAAAGGAAAGTAAAAAATTTCACTAGTAATTGCCAACCAAGCCAAGAAATTGATTAATTCTAGCAATAAGTATGTGTTATTGTTTTAAGAGAAATTGAGTCTGTAGAGGAGTCAATAAGAGGTAATGCGTCCTTGGAGGGGTCTACTAAGAAACATAAATAACAATTGGAGTTGTTTTTATAGGTATGCATGGATGTGTTTTGAGATCCTAAAGGGTTACCACCCAAAATATAAGTGGAGCATGAGATCCAACTATTTCTAGACTCCCCATTGCTAAATATTGGGTTGTACAGGAAGCCTGTTATAGAAGCAAGTAAGGTGAAGAAATAGTTGCAGCAGCTGTTGAAACAGGGTGTCGTTCAAGCGAGTACATCACCATGTTGTTAACCATCATCATTATGCCAAAGAAGGATGGGACTTGGCATATGTGTATAGATGATAGGGTGTTGAACAAAATCACACTCAAGAATAGATACCCCCTAACTAGGATAGATGATTTGTTGGATCAGTTGCTGCAAGAGAAATACTTCACCAAGTTGCACTTGAAGTCTAGATATCACTAAGTTAGAGTCAAAGAAGAAGATACATGGAAGACAACCTTCAAAACTAGGAAAGGTTTGTATGAGTGGTTAGTTATGCCATTTAGCCTATGAAATTTGCTAGCTACATTTATGAGATTAATGAAAGATGTACGACACCCTTTTATAGATTCATTTGTTATTGTATATTTGGATGATATATTGATATATATTGATACCTCGGAGGAGCATATTTCACATTTGACACAGGTGTTGGAAACATTGGAGAAGCACCAACTGCTAGAAAATCTCAAGAAGTGTGAGCTTGTTCATTAGTCTTTGGTGTATCTGGGGTATGTTATTAGTGGATGAGAGCTAAATATATATCCTTCCAAGATGGAGGCAATCATGAAATGGTTGGTTCTTAACAATGTTTGTGAGGTCAGGAGTTTCATTGGGGCAACACAGTACTTGAGAAAATTCATAGCCTCATTTTCAACATTCATAGCATCATTATATTGTTTGTCATCTATATTGATGCATTTACAGTGGAAAAAGTGGAGGAATCAGCTGACGAGACTATTTTTACCTATGGTACCGAGTTTGGTGAAACAGGGCCGAAACCTTCCGAGAGCATTTCAATTCATCAAATGACGCTTTTTGGGGGTAAAACTTTGATGCTTTTGCATTCTCCTTTACATATTAATCTACACAGAGATATTTTCAATGACTCAAGAAGCATGTCAATCAAAGTCCATATGAAAATGTTATGTCACTCAGAAGTTGACCTTCTTGTTTTCACACCTATAGTTCGATAGTATGCCACATCATCCCCCACTATTCATGGAAAAGTGGCTAGCCACGTGTTTTTGATGGAAACGAATCTAGAAGAGTCTAATTTGTAACTCTAGTTAAAAGTTGACGTAGTCAAACTTAACCACTAGTAAGCTACCACACTGTGTATTAACTGGGCCACTAGAAGGAAGAGGCATTCCATTCTTTTGAGAGAATTTTGTTTCATATTTGAGAAATGATAGTTAGGAGAGTTAGGAGTGTGGGGTCTCCAAAATTTCATATACGTTTACCCACATTTCCATCATTTTACCCTCATTCTATAACTCTATAGCCCCATAACATTACATTAAGTAACCAATTTCATCATTACATGGGTTTATCATTATTATTTTGAAAGTCATTGATTTTAAGTCTTATAAGTGAACTTGTGGTTAAATGTTAGGAAATTAACATATTTTCATTTATATCTAAAAATGTTATGGGTTTTGTGATGTTATAGGCCTACTTGGACATTTTAGAAGGGTCCTACTTTGCCATCTAACAACAAATTCGAATTTGAAATTCCAACTCATGAGGATTTATGGACTAAATATAGAAGATGTGGATCATTAACTATGTAAATCCAAAGGATAAGAATCATGGAGGAGAGGATTTTGAGAGGATTTGTATCTTACAATTTTTAGAATATTGTTGTAACCACAACATATAAATGTGGATTTAGGGAGAGATATAAGGGTTTATATTTATTGTATAGTTATCCTCATTTTTTTGTGTAAATAGGAGTGCACCCTTCATACAAAGGATTGTTAGTTGTTAGATACAAGTTAGAGGTTGTGAGTGTTAGTGTTAGTTATTGGTTGCTAGTTGGAGGTTCCAAGTTCCATCCATGTGGTTTGTAAAGTGAAGAGAGAGAATTGTTGTAATATCTCAAAACTCATTTTATGAAATACATATTTCCACTTTGATCTCCAAGATGTGATAGTTTTTTTAGTGTGATTGCTGAGGAATGGAGGCCCCCCATCAACCACAATTTGCACACCTGTGTACATATTGGTAACATAGTGTAGTTATTTTATTTCATTTCTTTTCATCAAGTGTGTTTTCATTTTATGGAAGTGTTCTTTTCCTTTTGGTCACTGTGATTTCATTTCAGTAGGTGTGAGTGTGATTTTCTTTCCAGCAAGTGTGATTTCAATTATGCAAGTGTAATTTCATTTATTGAAGTGTGGTGTGATTTCATTTATGTAAGTGTGATTTCAATTTTTCTTATGTTTGGTTTGGATTAGGTTGATTTAATATGTTATGTAATTAGTTTTAAATTGAATTAGATTAATCTAACCTAAAAAATAACCACCTAGTACATTTAGTACAAGTATACCTTGTTAGTTTATGAAACCTCAGGTTGACAAATTAAATGACAAGGATTTAACTCACAATTAAATCACTGAACATTTTGGCGTTGTTTACGGGGAGGTATACATAGGTGTTTATTTTGAAGTTTAGACAAATCATTATAGTTGCATTCATTCTTAGATACATGATTAAAATCATTTTTCATATTAGATTTCAATAATTTTTCAATACTTTATACTAATCCATGTGCACGATAGGAGTTATCAACCAATTGGAGTAATTTACAGACAATTAAGAGTTTGAAGAATTTTCTTCCAAGAACTTTCCCGAATCTTAACAAGAACTAGGATATTTGCCTCTCAAGAAGAGTATATTTTAACTGCATGCAGAAAATTGTCTATCTCTCCACCTCCACAAGAAGGTCTTCAATTTTCTTTTGATTTCTCTAGTCAATTGGTTGAAGAGACTCAGAATCATGGAATACTTTTAATGGGGAAAAACTAGTAGAATATAAGATTTAGGAATGCATAATAAAGGAGGAGGGTATTCAATGTGATCTAAACCAAGAAAGGAATCAATGTCATGGCCTTATTGAAAGATGGTTCCAATCAAGGATAAAGTCACATTAATCTTGCATTCTTCCTTACTTCTTAATTGCATTATCAAAACAACCAGTTTTGCACGCTTTGATGTATTTTAATGCATTTTTTAAAAACTAAGCATGGATATATTTTTACTCCTATTACGCTCATGGTTACACTAGAAATATGCATACATTTGATTAATTCTTCTATTTCTAGTAGAGTAGAGTAGGATAGACTCAATGAATAAAAACCAAGCTTGTTCATGCGTTATTTTTTACTTTTTAAGTTAGATTTAATTTTGTTTTAAATTTTATTTATTGGTGGTGCAGTAAGAGCCACTCAGCTCACTAATCATTTGTATGAAGATGTAGAAAGAGAAGGAATATTTGAGAAGAAGGAGAATAAAAAGAGTTTTGATTGTCACAATTTGAATTTAGAGATCAAATGCTTTAAGTTTGTCTTTTTAATTTCACATTCCAAATGAATAAAGAGTTTCAATATTGCTGATTATGCTCTCTTATTGTGCTCTCTACAACCTGGAAGATTAGGAAAGAAAATTGAATAACGTTAGTTTTACAAAATTTTCAATAAAAATTGGATAAGAGATCTAAATTTATAATCAAAAGTATAATTTTAGGCCTTTATCAGGCTCAAACAATAAAACTAACTTCTCAAATGGTTCCAAAGCTATCAAAAATGCCTATTTTGACTCTTTTTACATCTCATTTGGCTAAAAATTGAGAAAGATATCATTGTTTTACGTTTTTGCCCAATTATGTTGTTAATAATCCTGCAATTTGACCAAAACCCAACATGTGTGCCAAGAAAATGAGAACGAAACACAAATATGGCTTTCTTGGAAAGCAGTTGAAATTGTACGATGGTTAAAATTAGCTCTTAGGACCGAAAATCTTGGTCATGTGGTGCTATGCGACCACGTTGGGTGCTGAAAATTAGAGGCTAATCCCCATTCCTCTGCTTACACCTTTAACTTAAGCACCTGGTCATATGCGGTTTCATGGGACCATGGGACGGGCTAAGTCCTAGCCCTCAAATCCCACCCATGGTCCTATAGTGCTGGGATGGCCAAGGGCTAGAGCTTAGCCCTGACCCCCTCCCTAAAAGGCACTTATGTTAAATCTTAAATAAAGGTCTATGAGCTATATTTAACAAGTAATAATGGAGTCGAGTTGGTAAAGTGATTTTTTGTTAGAAAAGAGGTCATGGGCTCAATCCATGGGGAGGTTGTTTGCCCTCTCATGAAATTTTTTCTCCCACAAGGATAGCACATGGCAACCAATGGTTGATCCATATGGCACTTTGTTGTTGGCCCACTGTAGCAAAATCGTTGACCAGTGAAAAATAGTCATGTGTCCACTAGTCAAACAATGCTAAGTGTCAAACACCCATCAGCCAATGAAGGTCCAATAAAAACTTTCCAAGTGTCATTTATGCAACTCAAAAATTCTTTTTTTAGTTGTTTCACAAAACGATCAGAACATAATTCCGAGAGCATCCAAAGTTAGATTTTAGTGAAACAAAGTGTGTTGGATTCAGAACGATGTCATGCATGATTTAACATTTGTTTCAATATGATCTAAGACTTTTGAATTTTTATCATTTTCTTGATCCACAAGATCATGGACAAGGGTGGAGCGCTAGAGAAAAAGAACAAACAGAGTGACAAAATTGGAATTTCATAAAAAACTAGAAATATTTAAAATCCAACTGCAATAATTGAAAAAACATTGTCTCAGTCTAAATGCAAGTTGTAAAAGCGATAAGGCAATGCAATGATTTGCATTTCTAGTGGTTGCAAAATTGACACAATTTAGTAGCTTATGCACATTCGGTTTATGATCTATTGATGAATCATTAAGGGTATGGAGAAGTTGTCTCAAGCTCAAAATTGGTTAGAAATTCAATGAAGAAGTCACCAAAAAAACAATAAAAAGTGATCCATGGTACTAATCAAGTAAAAGTGCATTTAGTTTTTCGTTCTTGAATTTGTTTTATTAGTATTATTTCTAAATTTTCTTGTATATATCAAATGAAGAGGGACTAATTACCTCTATCTTTTGATAGTCTTACATTTTATTGCAGAAAGATTGCTAAGTTTTTGCAAATTCCAACATGATGAAGGAAGACAAAACTATATGCATAAGTACCTTTTTAAAGAGAAATATTATTTGAGAAGAACGTGATCATTTAATGTAAAATCAAATCCACTACACCATTGATACTAAGCACATACCAATTTTACCATTGCTACACATTTTAATCATGTAGTCAATCCATAATTGTCCATCTCCCTACTACCAAAAGCTCATTTCCCTTGCAATCCTCATACTTTTCTGCGTCATTTTCACTCACTCTTAACCCAAAAATAAAGTCATCAAATCCCTTACAAAGTTGAGTCACCCCATTTCCCTTATGCTTTCTATTAAATAAACCTTGCTTCAATTCAAATTTTCCATCTATAATCTTTCAAATTATTATTTCATACCCACGTTAGATGATGGAGGATTCATTAAGGCCTCCCTTATAACAAGTTTTTACCCATCAACTCCGACACACCATATGGGATCCAACCTAGAGATATTTCAAGTACCTTGAGGCTTGCATGCCTTAATGGCAAGTTCTCTCACCAATAAATAGTAGGAATACATCAATGTCCCCTGTTTGTTGGATCTTCTAGGTGAATCGACTACGAAAAATCTATTCATACCTAGTAAGATGTACTTAGGCATATTGACTCTCATTGACATCAATGGTGAGTAGTCTCATGTTGGTTAATGGCATCAATTAATGGCCAATAATCCAACAATTTATTTTCTATGTTCTACATCGACACATTTATTCACATGGATAAGAATTATGTCGTCGAGTGGGAATGAATGAAGACTACATGATTTCAATAGTTTGCAGCAGGACTCCATTCAACAACCATACCAATAAAGATTCTGATCTCATCCTCGATTCATACAACAAAGGGAAAGAAGAAACATATTAAATTCTTTTACTTCATATTCCATGATCCAACAACAACAACCACACTCTTTGATATACATATGTTTTCCAATTTTCAGGTAGGTGCAGATATGTAATTTTCTAATTTTTAATCATGTAATTCCTTAAATGCTAAAATTGTGATTTTGGATGATCCCTCACTACATTCATGTTCCCTTTCTAATTTGCAAGAAAATTGAAAACACCTAAATTTGGGGGAAGGGATATTCATATTTCATGCCACATGTCACATTTTCTTTCATCCTAACCAACATATTTTCCCCAAATCAACTATTATTGCATTTTGATTAAATTTTTTTATATGTTTTTCAATGATCAATTGATGAGCAAATTAAATGACTAACAATCCCTATGGGACTTAAATAGGAATTCTCAATGTTTTGAAGTAATTATGTGTAACAATAATAACAAAAGTAATTTTACACAAGAACCAATACTCATAAAATTTTGGTTGTCACACAAGAACCAACCATAAAAAATAAATATGTTGTAGTAAAATGTATTTCAAGGTACTCTTTGCAAACATAACAAAAAGTTGTCAAATGATATGATCATGCAAAGCTAAAAGAGAATTAATACAAATCCAAAGCTCATAAAGCTGAAAAACATTTCAAGAAGATAAACTTATGATTAAGTGAATCAATGCAATAGTTGCATGAGGACACACACTTCAGTTAGGGGGTATGACAAAATTTCATCTACTTTTACCCACATTTCCATTATTTTACCCTTATTCTGTAACTCTATAGCCCCATAATCTTACATTAAGTAACGATTTTCATCATTACATGAGTTTATCATTATTATTTTCCAAGTCGTTGATTTTAAGTATTATAAGTGATTTTGTGATTAAATGTGATGACATTAACATATTTTCATATATATCTAAAAGTGTTATCAGTTCTGTGATATTATATGCCTACTTGGAGATTCTAGAAGGGTCCTACTTGGCCATCCAACCACAAATTAGAATTTCAAATTCCAATGCATGAGGATTTATGGAATAATTGTAGAAAATGTGGATCATTAACTATGCAAATCCAAAGGAGAAGAATCATGGAGGAGAGGATTTATATGTTACATTTTTTAGGATATTGTTGTAACCACAAGAGATAAATGTGGATTTAGGGAGAGATCTAACGATTTGTATTTATTGTATAGTTATCCTCAATTTTTTTATAAATAGGTGTGCACCTTTCATATAAAGGATTATTAGTCATTAGATGCAAGTTAGAGTTGTAAGTGTTAGTGTTAGTCGTTAGTTTCTAGTTGGAGTTCTAATTTCCATCCATGTGGTTTGTAAAGTGAGGAGAGAGAATGCTTGTAATATCTTTTAACTCATTTTATGAAATACATATTTTCACTTTGATCTCCAAGATGTGATAGTTTGTTTAGTGTGCTTATTGAGGAATGAAGGCCCCCAATCAATGGAATTTGTCACACCTTTGTACATATTGGTAACATAATGTAGTTATTCTATTTTGATTTGTTTTCAGCAAGTGTGTCTTCATTTTATGCAAGTGGGATTTTCCTTTCAGTAAGTTTGATTTCATTTTAGCAAGTGTGGGTGTGATTTTCTTTCCAGCAAGAGTGATTTCAATTTGTTAGAAAATTATATATTACAGAGCAATGGAACACATAAAGTATTGCCGAAATATAAACAAATAAAATGCATAAAACAAGATAAACAGAGATATATATGGTTCACCGAGTTTGGGCTACGTCCATGGAGAAACAACCAGTCCTTCTTTTGATATTGTCCAGCAAAATCAAGAGATACAACTTATAGCAGATTCGCTGTAACTCCCTCTTTGCTCTCAATCTCCACTCTCTTCCTCACTCAAAATATAGATCTACATAGACATAATACAATTCTGTCATATATAGTGAGGGGTTGTCTTCTAGGGCAAAAAACGCTAAATTGAACATAACTTCTACTGTCATATCATTTGCCTAATGAACGGACCAGATTGACTAGAAATTATTATACTTTTACAAGGCAATTTTACATCTATTCTTAACTTCGGGGGCGCTATCCCCGAAACCCCCACCAGAGGGCTCCCAAAAGGTCGCAGCCACCACCCCCTCCTCCCCCGAACACCCCCTACAACGAATATTTTATGGGCGGTGTTGCCACCCAATTTCGAACTGGGATCCGATGTGACGATACCTTTGAATACAGAAGATAATCAGGCTCCACACCCAACAATCTCCCGCTTGGAGACTAATTATAACAACTTCACCACTGCTTCATTTGTTGGACAATGACTCCACTTTGGACATGATTATTTCTCATATTATTCATCATACTTGAAGACCAATTGAAACTAAGAACATTCTCAGTTTCTCCCTAGTTACAACTTTTGTTAACATATCTGTAGGATTCTTCTAGTGTGCATCTTTTCCAGCGTTAATTGTCCATCTTCCAACGCTGACCATATGAAATGGTACTTGAGCTGTATATGCTTAGTCTTGGAATGAAACACAAAGTTCTTTGCACGATGTATGGCACTTTGGCTGTCACTGTATAACCTACCCAACTCCTCCTTCTTACCCAACTCATCCAGAAATCTTTGTAACCAAATCATTTCTTTACTAGCCTCTGTAGCAGCAACATACACTGCTTCTGTTGTTGAGAGTGCAACAACACTTTGCAGTTTTGAGATCCAATTGACAGTTGCTCTACCCATAGTAAACATGTACCTTGTTGTGCTCCTCTTGTTATCTCTATCACCCGCGATATCTACATCAACATGTCCCTGTAGAGCAATGTTTGAACAACCAAAGCATAACGCTTGATTTGTGGTACCTTTTAAATACCTGAGAATCCACTTCACCAACATCAAATGTTCTTTTCCTGGGTTGTTCATGTACCTGCATACACCTCCCACTGCATGTGCAATATCAAGCCTTATGTAGACAATTACATACATTAAGCTTCCAACTGCTAATGCATATGGAACTTTAGACATATGAGCCATTTCTTTCTAAGCCTTGAGACACTCCTCCTTAATTTGAAATGGCTAGCCAAAGGTATACTAATTGGTTTTGCATTCTGCATATTAAATGTTTTCAACACCTTTTGTATGTACTCATTGTGAGACAATGTTAATTTGTGATTCTTCCTGTCTGTAGTTATTATCATACTAAGGATTTTTTTTGCAGCACGAAAATCCTTCATTGCAAATGAGTTTGCCAATTTTCTTTTGAGCAAATTTATTTCCTACACGTTAGAACCTGCAATAAGCATGTTATCTACATACAATAACAATACAATATAGCTGCCATCATTTTTCCTTTTGAGATAAACACAATGATCAGAGTGACATCTAGTAGAACCTTGTTCAGACATAAACCTATCAAATTTTAGATACCACTACCTTGGAGCCTGTTTTAAGCCATACAAGTTCTTCTTCAACCTGTACACTAGTTTCTCATTCCCTTTTACCTCATATCCTTGTGGTTGCTACATATATATCTCTTCCTCCAAATCCCCATGGAGAAAGGTTGTATTTACATGTAACTACTCAAGTTGAAAATATTCAGCCACTACTAGACTTAGAATAGTTTTGATTGAAGTCGTTCTCATAACAGGAGAAAATATCTCATCAAAGTCTATACCCTTTTTCTGTGCAAACCCTTTCACACAAGTCTAGCTTTATACCTTTTTCTAGCTCCATCATCTTCCTTCAAATTGTAAACCCATTTATTCTATAATTCTGTTTTACTTGCAGGCAACCTGACTAAGTCCCAAGTCTAGTTATGTGCTAAGGAATCCATCTCTTCTTTCATGGCTTGCTCCCACTTCTTCCTGGTTTCTACCTACACTTCTTCTTCATAACATTTTGGTTCATCAGAATCAATCAACAATACATAATATAATGAAGGACAGTGTCGTTTAATGGGTCTACCTATCCTGGTAGATCTTATAACACAACCTTCAGGTGTTTGAGGTGATTTTTTTTGTTGTGGTTGTTGTTTTGGGTGTTGATCATTATGATTTTTAGGCACCATCACTTTACTTGTGATATAGTCACGCACTGTGTATTCTCTGTTTTCTTTTTCCTGTTTCTTTTCTTGCAGCTGATCCTTATACAATACCTTTCAATTGAATATGACATCTGTGCTTCTAATGATTTTATGTTTTTCATAATCAAAAAGCAACAACCAAAATCATTAGCACCATATCCAATAGAGGTAAATTTCTTTGATTTTGCCTAAAGCTTTGTTCTATTTTCTTTATTAATGTGGACAAAGTCTTCACAACCAAAAGTCTTTAAAAAAGAGTAGTTTACCTTTTCACCTGTCCATGCATCCTCTGGAATAGCACCATCTAAGGAACTTGAAGGCCTTCTGTTTATTAGATAAACAAAAATATCTACAACATATGCCCAAAATTGTAAAGGCAATCATGCATGCAATCGCATGCACCTTGCACGCTCCATGATTGCCCTGTTCATCCTTTCTGACACACCATTTTCTTGTGGTGTTCCTAGACATATCTTCTCTCTACGAATTCCATTCTCAAAATAGTACCTATCAAACTCTTTGCTACAATATTCACCTCCATTGTCTAATCTGAGACACTTCAACCTTTTTCCTGTCTCATTTTCAACCAAAACATTCCATCTCTTGAAGGTATCAAATACATCATATTTGTTTTGAATACAATAAATCTAGGTTTTTCTGGTTGCATCATCAATAAAAGTAACATAATAATGAGAGCCACCAAGAGATGATACCTGAGCAGGTCTCTATACATTTGTATGCACAAGCTCTAATTTTTCTCTCTTCTTTTCTTTCCCAACTCTAAGGAATCTGACTCTTTTCTATTTTCCATAAACACAATTCTCACGGAATTTTAAATCAACATGCTTCAAACCTGGCAACAAATTTCTTGAGTGAAGAATCTGCATCCCCTTCTCACTCATGTGCCTAAGCCTATGATGCCACAATGCCATATCTTCTCCTATAAAGGTTAAAGCATTAACATAATTAAAAATACCATTTCTTAAATACAATGTACCAACCTTTCCTCCTTTAGCTATTACAAGGGATCCTTTAGTGACCTTCTAGTTTTTATCTGTGAAAGTAGTTAGGTAACCTTCACCTCCCAACTGCCTTGTTGAAATCAGTTTTTTCTTCAGATCTGGAACATTCCTTAACTCCTTTAATAGCCACTGATTTCCATTTTGTTGTTTTATGAGAACTGTATCCATTCCAATGATTTTATAGGGTTTATCATCACCCAATCGAACCTGTCCAAAATCTCCTTGAACATAATCATAAAAATGTTTCCTATCAGGGGTGGCATGGAATTATTGAGTTGTGTTATATTCTCTTCATGATTAGCCCACATAGTTAACTGGGGG